>JAOBRD020332790.1:0-21122 GCA_027575215.2 Hydrozoanthus sils | reverse complement strand
GTTCAAAAATTTTAGATTGCAACTGAGCGCTAGTCATACAATGTCATGCTGGTCGGATGAGATTTGATCATCGTAATTTGATCGGTTCGATGAAGAAAAGCCAAGCAAACTTCGTGATTGGTTTCCGAAAATAATTGGTTCCAGGCTCCTCTCAGGAACGCACTCTGGCGGAGCTGCTATAAACCGGAAAATTTCAGCAAGATGGCGTCGAACTGGCAGCAATTCCAACCTTATCAAAACCAGCCTCTCCCTCCAGGATGGGAAGCTAAATACGATGCTAATATTGGAAGATAGTAAGCATTATTTTTCTAACAACTGCCAGCCTCTATTCTGCAATCTTAACAAAAGATCGTGATGAATTTCGTTTTCGCAAGTTTCTATTTTGTTTACATTTGTTTCTTTTTATTTTCAAGTTACTTCGTAAATCATCAAACTCGAACAACGACATGGAAAGATCCTCGACTTGAACACCCAGCACCACAGCAACCAAAGGTCGACGCCATTCCTCTTTCTGTATTTAAGGTAAACAGTTTCAAAGGGCATGTCAGTGATTTACAAAGCTTATATTATTTCTGAGCATGATATGCCCTTCCAAGTTAAAGCCTTGTCCAAGCACATGGACTCCGATATCTTATAAAACGATTCAAGTTAATCATGGATTCAATGTCTTGTGATATACAAAAGCGTGACTCGTTTAGAGTTCACCTTTCAATGCAATTGATCACACTTTAATACGTCATACAAAACAGTATATAGACGTCGGCAAACGCCTGGCTATAAACACTGAATGTTAGCCAAGATTGAATTACAGTTCATGAGTAAATTGATACGGAAGTCATAAAAAGAGTAAAATTCGTGCTTGTCATATGACGACGATCCTGCACATGCCCCACTCAGATTGAAGAAGTTTCACTTTGTGTTTGAGAAATACTACACAGCCATTGCCATCTGAGTAGTGTCTAGTGTCATCGATTTTATTTCTACAGTGTTAGTTTTTAAACTCCATAGTAATGGAATCAGTGGTAACTTATTTAAATCTGCCTTTTCCTGTGGAATTCCTTATTGCATTTTCATAATTCAAATATATAAATTGCATTTGCTTTAAAAATTGTGCCTTTCTTTCACAATGGCAATGCCAATGCATGGGTGTGCAATAATTCCAAGTTTGAAAATTTATTCCTGTTGATTTAATCAATCTGTTATCTTTCATGTTTCTGGTCTGCATATTACCTATTTTATAGATTATTTAATTTATTATTCTGGAAAACCATAATTGAAGAGTCTGAACTGTCAATTCAACCAAACTGTTTTAATTTAGAGCTTACCACTATTCTTAGTTGATTTTATTAATATTTTATTTATTTTGCTTACATGCTTTAAAGTTTTATTAAAAGTGGTAGTCTTTTTCTCAAAGTGGCAGATAATTTTAAAGGGAACTGCCATGACGATTGTAAGAATATCAAATTTGCAAGTTCTGCACTAGGTAATCCTCAGTATTGTAACTTTTAGTGTCTGATTTATAGCCTGCCTCACAACCTCAGCAACCAAGTCAGCCTAGTACAGCAGTAAGTGGTTTTATATTTAAGAACAAAAGTGTTTATTTTTAGTTTGATATTTAAATATACTTGTAGTTTGAGTTTAAATGAAATTTTGGAAACAATTGTAATTAATTATAGTGACTGTACATGTTGTGAGTATATTAAAGTAATTCTGACAGAAATAATCTACCCTGCAAGGGTGTTTTTGGGTTGATCAATAGAATTATTCTTTTTATAAATAATAGTTACTCTCAATTTTCATATTGCTATATGATTTTGTCCAAAAGAAGTGGAGTAATAACTTTTGACATTTACTAAATTTGATGGTATTTTGAAAATAGCTGTGTTCATTAGACAAGTACAATACAGTTCTTTAAATGTTATTTTTAATTACTAATTATAAGTTTGTACTAAAAAACTTTAAAGAAACTTTTACTTAATCTGTATGCAAGCATAATGAAAACCAGAGAAATGAAATTGCTAGGAAATTAATTTCTACTTGGTTTTAAAAAATAATTATACTAACAATTTTCCATCTTACATTGAGATCAATGCAAATAATTAATTTAATAATAAATGATAATTAAGTTAATAACCCTCATTATTTTCAGATATAGTAGCTCATAGCTGGAATTACTTTCAGGATGTTTTTAAAGAGGGTTGATGCTTTCTGATCCCAAAAATTATTTACCTAATAGATGCATTAGTTAACTTGCAATTAAACAATCAATTGAAACAAATTGATATGTTTAATTGGCAAGTGTTTACCAGTTCCTAGTTACAGTGATTTGGAAATTGAGATGCTTATTATAATAAGAAAAAGACTCATTCCAATCTCTCGTAATAGCCTTGATCACAATTTTTTTTTCACTTGCATTTATAATTTGTATCTGGTTAAATTAATAATGGCCAGCTTTTTTGCAGCTGCCTCCGAACCCTATAGTCAAGGAATTTTATTAGCCTGCCGGCTGCGTATATATACAGAACAATTAGTATTTGCATGGAAATGGTGTGAGCTGTTGATTTATCTGAGATGCCAGTCTGTAAATATGTTACTTTCATGGAGTTTTGACTTTCAGGTTTCTCAGTAATCAATAATAATCTTATGAAAACTGGCATTACTCTCAAAACAATTTTTTTGTTGTTTGTGGGATTGTTACTTTTAAATTTTTTTATAATGACTTATCATGCATATATCTGTTTTTGTAGACAACAAGCTTTGTTGAATCTTCTGGTGAAAAAACAGAGAAACAGAAACAGCAGGGTATGTGGAATAATTATGATTCCTTTGACAAAAAGCAATATTCTCTGAGGTTGAAATAATTTGTTGCATAAAAATATAAATTGTAGTTTGGAGAATTTGTTAACATGATGATATTTAATGAAGAGTTAGGCTGAAGTCTTAGAGTAAGGAATATATAAGTTTTTTTGCCACTCTAATAGTTTTCAAAAGAATGTTGCTTTCTTGTTTACTGAATGGACAAATTTGCTTTGATGTTGTAATTAATACTGAATACATGTATGATAAAAAACAAATATTGTGTCCAGAGTTTCGGGCTTCTTTAATAGCTGAAGAAATGTTTAAAGAGTTCTTACAAAAGCAACTTGCTTTTGTATAGAATAAAGGAAACCGCTTCAGAAGTTTGAGTGATCAGAAAAAATTTCGAGTCACTGACAGGAATCAAACGGGAATTAAAACTTATACATTAATCATTTGATAATATCATATATAGCATTGGCTACTGGGCATTTCGAGCTATCATTTGCAAGATATGTGTCCAGCGGGGAGTAGACAAGAACTTATCCTGTGACTCAGCTCCCCATGTAAACCTCTGTAACTCAGTGGATAGAGCATTTGACCGGTAATCAGAGGGTTTGATTCCCGTCAGTGACTCAGAATTTTTTCTGATCACTCAAACTTGATTGGCGGTTTCATTAAGTTTGTATATTCATACTTAATTTTATTTGTTAATTTTTGTTGCTTCAGTGAAGAAAAAAATGAAACAAGAATTCCCCAAGGTACAAGATTCTGTCATCAGAATTGCATTGGAAAATGTAAGTGTTGAATGTTTAAATGATTCTCCTAGTTATTCTCAAAATGCCCTTTGCTCAATTAATCAAATGTTAAAAATAGATCCAAACCTCAAGAAGAGTGATAATTGAAGTCATGGGTGAATACAGGGGGGGGGGTGGATTGGGCAATTTTCCACCCCCCTTTTTAACACTAGTAAAAATATATGAAATTAAAGAAGGATATGATTTATCAATAATATGTCACTGAGCATTGATAAAACAGGCATGTAGGCAGAAATTGCAGCATTTTCCCCAGATGCAGATTGAGCATCAAAGCAGTTAACTGTGTTCATTGATTCTCATTATCTGTCATGCATGTAATATCATATCCATTCAAAATAATTTTATGATGAATACTTTGCCGTTAGCTGTATCATCAGTTTCTGTTTTGACCATTCCCCAAAACGGCAGAGTTTTCGAATACTGTCAAAATTGATGCCCTTTCTCTGGAGAGCAAGAAGCAAAGTTAATAAATAATTTTTGCAAAATGCAGTGGGTTGAGAATCATTCAATACTGGAAACCACAGCACACAAGTAATGACCATGTTCTCCATATTAATTTATTTTATTGCATACTTAGTTCGATATTTACATAGTAGATTGGTGAAATATTGAGCATATCAGCCACTTATATCAATGACGCATAGTGATATCAAAAACAGCCAATCAGAATGTACAATTTCCATATCATTTGCTGTGCTCACTCGTGAGATATTTTTTCAACACTCGAAGATAAAATTTGTATCTCCATGCGGCCATGTAGTATCCTTTATATTCATGAGCTCCTGTAGTTCAGTGGTAGAGCATTTGTCTAGTATACAGAAGTTTATTACATAACTCTTTAACAAATTTTTTTGTCTGAAAATATTCATGTCAAGACATTATACTGCAGTTGTTTACTTGAAAGGCAAATACTTAACAGCTCTTGGTGATGAAAAGAGCTATCAGTGTTAAATTAGATTATGTTAAAGTACTATGTTTTCATTTTGTTATTTACTGTAAAGAAAACTTCTTTTCACAGGCACAGTATGATGAGGAGAAATCAAGAGAGATTTTGAAAATCATGGCAAAAGGTACAATAATAATAATAATAATAATAATAATAATAATAATAATAGTAATAATCAGGGTTTTCAATTTATAAAAATGTAGCAGGAGGAAAAGTAAAGTAGCCGGAGCTTATTTTGAAATTTTGTATGCCTGGATTAAAGACCCCAAAAGTACCCAACACAAACGATCAAAGTAGCTGGTGGTTTGCTTCGGGCGTCAGCAACTTTTGAAAAACCTGAATAATAATATAAGTAATAATAATAATAATAATAATAATAATAATAATAATAATGATAGCAATTATATAGTGCCCTTTCCATGTAGATTAACAAGGAACTTTACCATGATTTACAGTTGACTTCGGTATTGAGGGTCTTAGATCATCTGCAAAACATGGTTCACATTAATATTCATTAAGAGTTGCCCTCAGTTAGTAGTTGACAGATCACAACACTGGGATCACCCTACTCTTTTTCGACAAGTGTTGTGGGTTCTTTTAAGTCCCCCCAATAGGATATTGAGGGACTGGGCCTACATTTTAATGTCTTTATCTGAGAAGACGTGAAGGTCGAACTGTTGCAGATGTTAACAAAATGAAAGGCAGCACTTTCTGTTATTTTAAGATCCTGAGTTATGGTCTGGCATCAGGAATCGAACCTGGGCCTCCTGCAGGAAAGACTTGTGCCTTACCAACTAGGCTAACCAGGTGGCAGTTGAGAATTCAAGACCCCATTGGCATTGTGCCCATATACTGCAAGTTTCAGACCTATAAACTGCTTTTTTTCCCAAATTTTACAGCCTTAGCACAAAGCAATTTTGATGGTCCTTGCTCAGATTTTTATCATGACATACATGTTGTTAACATCTCAGATAAATTTACGAATCACAGCATACAAACTTAATATTTAACCATATGATAAGCATGCCCCTTAAACAGAGTATGATTAATCCACACCTCACAGACCCCAAGCATGAAGTGCTGCTAAGAACAAAAACAGGGAGTAATATTCTTACTGTAGGACACAGTTCAAGCAATGACACATGTACAAATAATTAATATATAATATATAGCTAGTTTATTAAGGCTTTTAAACTGTTATTGGTCCAACATTAAAAAATTAATGCAACAATAAGAACAACTGATCTAGTGTAAAAATGATGTAAGTGACATTTGATGGAGTTGTCATTTCTCCCTACATTATCCCTATTATATATCTCTTCATAACCATTGGGAAAATTTAGCATTTTATACAAAGCCACTTATCCCATCTTTTTTATCTTTTAATAATTTTGTCTTCATAGATACAAGTGATGACGACTTTGCACGTAAACAAAAGTTAGTAATTTATACTTACTTGGTTTTTGCATTTAGAAGACTTAAGTGTGTTGTGTCAACCATTATTTCATTGAAGATGGATGCATTTACTTTGAGTATAGAACCCAGGCTACAGATAATTTTTTCCCTGTTTTTATTAAGCTAGGAATTGATGTACTATAAGAAAAGTTGACAAAGGTTGAATTTCTTAAAGTATTCCCCATTCCTTTTTATTAGCATCTTTATTTCTTGTAAAGCAAATGGTAAAAACTGAAACAGAAAAATAATTTTTGTGTAAAATGCCTGCTCATATTTCTAGTGTTTTCATTATTTTTTAGTAAAATACTGATATTGTTAACAAGTTTGTGGTACATTATATATATGTAATTTTTAGGACTGTGGTAGTTTTGACCATTGAAAGGGAGATTAGGTAATGAACTGCCCCATGCTTTATTGTTTGTTTGAAAATTCTTTGTGAGTTATTTGAGTTTTCAAGAACTGTAAGATTGGAAACAACTATATGACATTGAAAATAACATTTTTAGTATTGAAGAAATTCTCCTAATTATCGGTTATTGTATGTACAAAGTGAGTTCCTTGAAAATCAACTAGTTATAGGTCACACAACCAAAGTTGCTTAAAGTTACAGAAAGAATAAACACAGTTAGTATACTGTATGCAGAACATGAAATATTTATCTACTGTAGTGCTTTTTAAGGCTTTGAAGTTTTCCGTAGGAGAACCCTTAGACCAAGCTTGGTCTACACAAGTTGTGTTTTATCCCCCCTCCCTACCCCTCCCTCCAGACTTAAAATTCTGCACCCACCTAAATTAAGTAAATGTTATACATCCATGTCTAGGGCCATAGAAGAGCAGGCGGCAAAGGAGAAAGCAGAAGAAGAGAAAAGAGAAAAAGAAAAGCGAAAGAAGAGACAGCAGGAACGTGAGAAGGAGCGGAAAAAAGAAGAAGAAAAACAAAAGAAAAGAGAGGCAGAGAGAAAGAAAAGAGAAAGAGAAATGGAAGCTGCAGCTACGGCATCAGAGCGATCAGGTTAACTGAGTCAGACTGCCATTAGTTGATATAAGTATTTTTGAGGTTGTAATATATCAATATTAATAAGATTAATAAGACACTAGGTAAATATAAACTGGACTATAAAACTGAATTACAAACACAAGTACAATAATATTTACAATTAAAGAAATGCATGATGTACAATACATCAGTATCGGCCATGTTTTTGCCCTTGAACAGAAAAGTTTGTGACCGCTTATTTTTTTTGCATTTGGCATCTCTTGGTAGCGGGGCCTACAGAGGAGTGCTCAGATGTCACTTGTCACACATTTTTTGGTCTTTTTGTCGCATCCATTTCTAGTGTAAAATGTCGCCGTTGCATTTTCATCTGAAAAAATGTCACTGTCATAATTTTCAATTTTTGTTTTGCTAATTTATTTATAGCTCCAGTTTATCAATCATTGTCAAAAACAATCAGGTAAACATGACAAACAAATTAATGTGTCTGTCTTATAAGTGTGTTCTAAAATATCGTGAGAAACTGATTACATGTGTATTCCTGGATGTTTTGATAAATAGTTGTTCTCTGATGCCCTTTGTCGGTGTCGCAAATTGTCGCGCTATTCCTTATAGTTTCTGTCGCTTGTCGGTGCTTTGACAATTGTCTGTTGCCTCAATTTAAGACAAAAACCTTTTGTAGGCTCTGGTAGTGTGAAACCAAAGAATATGGCATCAGCACTGTACTTACATCTAAATTTGTATAGATGATCAGATGGGGCCATGTAAAAATAATTATTCAAAAGTCCAAAATTGGAAAAACTGATTGGTCGCTGGTATACTTCCGGAAAGTTCCAAAGACTTTCTGAATTTTTTAAAAAATCATAAAAACGCCGATATGATTTTTTGAAAAATTCAGAAAATCCTCAGGGGTATTCAGAAATGTTTGGAAATCTTTGGAAATTTTCAAAAATCTTCAGAAAATGTTCTAAGGCATTTTTGAGACTTTTTTAAAATTTTCGGAAAATCTTTGGAAATTTTCAGAAGTATACCAGCAACCAATCAGCACTAAGTAATTTCGCCCTGAATTAATCAATATTCTTCTTCTGGGACACAATGCTCAGTGTTTACACTTGTCAATCCTCATTTTTGACAAGAAGTGGCACCCATCTCCAAAAAAAAAGTTATTTTGTTTTTTTTTTTATTTATGTTATGGTTTATTTTATGAACTTGTATTTGAAATATTTCCACCCTATGCTACTATTCCAATCTATACTATTAGTAATTTTGAAAGATTTTTTCTCCCAGTACCTCCATTATTAGGGACTTAGAGTAGTAGTTAGATTGATAATTATTTTTCATTTGTTTGGAATTTCTAAAGTACCGTACCATAACAGTTACTGAAAGACTTGTAATAGATATTAGTCTGAGATTGTATATAAGACATAACTGAAATGATTAATTATTTTACCTCCTGAAATTTTCTGTGACAGGGAGACACTTGTAATTCTAACAACCAAAAGATCCTAATATGTTTTGTCTTCTCTTTTAAAAATCAGAATCTGCTGCAAGCACCTCTTCGATTCTGTCAGCAACAGCCATTTCAGTGGGACTCAAAACAGGTAAACTCATCAACCTGAAAAAAAGTAGTGATGGATGGTTTCACTTCAAGATCTGAAATGGTTATAGAATGTCACGATACTGATGTAGGTTTTGGTACACTCCCTGGTGATCAGTGTATAGAAGGTCTGGTAAACACACACACACACAGGCTGACAGACAAACAGACAAACAGACAGGTGGACGCAGGGATGGAAAACAGTTCATATTCTACAGTCATTTATCAGTTATATAACTTACCTAAGGTTTGCCAAAAAATGTTAATCATAAAGTGTTTTAACTCTAAAATTTTATAAACTAACATGGCAATTGCAGTCAACATTTTGTTGACTTAAATTTCTTATCATTCTTTCCTCTATAAAAAGGTGATGCAGTTTCTGGCATTGATAACTTCTTGAAGTCAGAAACATCTTCTTTTGACCAACTCATGGAGTCTCGCACAAGTACAAGTGTATCTGCAATGACAAGGACAGCAGTTAAACCCATCAATACTACAGCTTCTGAACCCAAACATGAAAGGTAACACAATTGTCATTGTCAATGAGAATATTTAATTGGCAGCAAGTTTAACTAGTTTGTAGTTCAAGTTTGAGTAGTTCAAGTTTTGGCCAGAAGAATGTTGGGTCGGCTGCTGTGATATTTTTGCAAAACCATGACAAAATTTCAAGAACTTCTAAAAAATTTTAGTATGTATCTTATACATTATAATTTATCATTAAGTCAGTGCTATCTTTAACGTTGTTATTAATGCATACCTTACTGAATTTTTTGTATGTAACTAGTTTGTGGTGCAGTTAGGCCAAGTTGTTAGCATTTACGACTCATAGCTAGTCCTTGGGTCGCGAGTTCGAGCCCCAGTCAGACCCGCTTAGCACTATGGAAACTGAGTATATGTACCAGCCTGATGGGTTCCTTGGTGAGGCGTCCCTTTTCTTACAGTATTAGCATAGAGTATAATTATTTTATAAAATTAAATTGAAAACGCTTTATGTGGCACTTTGGCAGTGATGTAGTGATATAGGACGTCTAGATAAGTACTTCATGTTTTGTAAAAAGTGGCAAAATTAATACAGTAACTGTCCCTTTTAACCAGTTTTCTCTTCCATTCATTTACCTTTTGATAAGTTTTTAAATAACAATGTCCTCTCTCTTAAGAGCAAAAGTACCGTGTAAGCGCTCTGGCAAGTTCATCTCTTCGTATGTAAGCACTCCTCAAGGACCGGAGCCAGGAAATCAGAAAGGGCCCGATGCTGAATTGCTGTTGTAAGTGGATTTATACAACTGTTTATGGTCGCCTGGCTAGCACAGGACTATGGTGCAGAGGACTGAGCTTAATTCCGACTGGACCCTCCAACTTCCCCCCCCCTGGCTAGCCCAGTTGGTAGGGCACCAGTCTTTTGTGTGGGAGGCCTGGGTTCAATTCCAGATTCCGGGCTTTCACTCAAGGCCTTAAAATAACTGAGGAGAAGGTGCTACCTTTGCTTCAACATTTGCAAATGGTTAGACCTTTGTGTCTTCTCGTATAAGGACAGTAAACCTCCCCTCGAAGGGGACCTGGAGTCCTATTGCCTGTTCTTCTGTGACTCCTTGAATCAAAATGTCATGTTAAAACAAAACAAAACTTAGATAAATGAGAAGGTGCTACCTTTGCCCTAACATCTGTAGTAAGTCAACTGTTTAAGTTTGACATACACCCAATTATTTGACAAGCTTAAGTTGGCATTAATTATTTTGCACTGTACTGGTAGTTACAGTACCTTATTGGATCTATAGATCTTGCTAACACTTTCACTTCGACAGATTTTACCAACATCTAGACTCTCCTTACATTTATGATATAAAACAAGTTCTTTAGTTCTGAGAACTTAAAACTTGATCAGCAAAACTAAAATTCCTGCTTGAGTGATTTTGATCACAATGATTTTACAAATTCTTGGGAAGATGGTTTAATCTTGGGAATGTGTACGTGGTGAATAATAACTCAGTTGTGTCCCTTGCAACAGGCCAGAATGGGTCCAAGTGCAGGGTCCTGCTAAGGAAAATGCTCTGGGACCAAAAATATCCAACAGAAAGGGACCTATGGCAAAGGGAGCCAAAAAAGAACTTCTTGCTTGTGGTAAGTTAGAGATAAAGTTTAAAACCATAATTCAAATCTTACTCCACAAACGGGTTTAGTTCAGTATACCACTAAACAGGAGATCACCTACTTGTGAACCTTTCCTGCGTGATAAAGAGTTTAGGAAATTAAAGACAAATGGTTCAAAACAATCTTATTGAGCATCAAATACAAGTTTGTTATTTTGGGCGACGTGACGTGACTTAGGCTTTGGGCAACATGACTACAAGTTTGGGACGAGGTGACCCGTTACCTAATTAAGACTTAAGCTAGCTTTAATTCTGCACATGCGTTTGTAGATGCGATTGCAGAATTAAAGTAAATATTTAGGGCTGAAAGGGTGAATGAGTTGGACTCTTTATTCCAATCAACAGGTACACAGGCAAGTTTAAGAAAAGGTCCTCAACGTCAACTGGTCAGCGGCTCGATTTACGCATAGAACAGCGTACGAAAATAGACTCCTCGAGGAACTGGGACCAAGCGAAGGGAAAAATTTTTGAAGACTACAAACAACTACCTTGCACGCTAATCCCTTAAACTTTTAATTCTAGCCTGCACAGGAAAGCAAACCGCACGAAAATAAGCTAATTGTAAATATTTTAAAGAGCAAGACTGATAATGAATAATGAGCATTGTGAAAATCCAAGCTCTTGTCTTTGCACAACTTTCATTTGCCGATTTGGTAGATAAAAGTAAAGAAATTGTAAAATATTCGGTTTTAAGGTGTACCTAAAGGATACTGTTGAATGTTAGCTTAATAACTGTTTGATCTGGCTGGAGATGTAAAATCAGCAGTGCTGTGCACGTGTATGCGAATGATGTAGAGACAGCCACCAGTAAAGGCACTAAAGCCCCACAGGTCAGAAGGTTCTAAGCCTGTACTCGACCCTAAAAATAGTTGGAGCTCGAGTGCCATTTTTCTTTGGTTCACTTGTGTCGTCACACCAGCTTGTACCAATTATGTCATCGCCTTCTGCTAAACTGTGAGCTGAATTTTGGCACAGGTGTAGAGCTTTTATTGCAGATTTCCTCTTGGTTAATGAAGTAATATTAGAAGCACCGTTAAATATTGAAATGCCTGAAAAACATAAACTTTATAATAATTTGGTGCGTTACAGATGTAACAGTTTCAAACTGCATATGCATCGATCATACATGTATAATTCATCTTTAGTTTTTAGTTTTTTTAATTAAAATCTCGGCCAACACAAACTAAAGAAAGTTGAAATATAACTGTATTTATTCACTAATTCCAATGTCTTCTAAAAAGGCGATTGTTCGAGATAAAAATTCGGAAGTGTAACGATTTCCTTTGTCGAAAATGTTTTGAAATCTATTCTAGGTTATTATCTTTTTATTACGTACTTATAACGTTCAAAATTTAAGCTGTAGGCGAAACACAACTCCAAGTAGAGTTTAATAATACGATATTCTACATATAGCATATACTCGCATTATGAGTCATGTAGTAGGTATAACGTTCTTTGAAGTCTTGTTACAAGTTTAATTAACTTGTAAGTCAATAAATGAAGCGAAGAGCTTAAGTTGCAGATCTCTTTTTACGACTTAGTATTTTTGTGATTTCGGAAAATTCTTCGGAATTTTTCGAAAAGGGCTAGTGAACGTTACTGAGACATTTTTAAGGGTTTAAAATGGTCGGAAACGTATGAAAACCTTTTCATGCAATCTCAGGAAATCTTCAAAAATAGTTTAAAATCGTTATAAACGTAATTTTCGGGAAAACTTTCAGAAACCTTTGACGGGCCTAATCAGCGCCAAGTAATTTTGCCCCCTTTTTGCTTTTTATTCGAGCCTGGGCGTTATTAACTTTTCACGATTTTTAGCACGTAGCAACTTTATTTGGGGTAACTATAATGCGAACGCTGAGCTATTGCTTCAAAGTTTGAGAGAAGATTTTGAGGCTAAAAGATTTTTGTCCCCACATGGAAATTGGAGTTGAAAAATTGACTGATGATGTCATCCGTTGTAAGCTACTGAGTAAATTAAATGATAAACACATCTCTTTTCACTTCACTCTAAGTGTTGAATTTCTTTCCCTTTTCTTTTTGTTTTTTTTTTCGGGGGAAGGGATGGGTGCTGATTAACTTGTCTACTTTTTGGGGTGGGCATTTATATTGGAGGTGGGTGCTAATTCAAATAAATACGGTGCATTTCTGCAATACTCTACAATTGTTGCATGTTCCATTGAATCAATCTAAAGCACTGTCATATTTGGCATTGATCGGGTCTGAACACATTCATTTTCATCGGCGGTGAATGTTGAAGGGCCACGAAAATGAAACGGCTTGCAATTTCTACCCCAATGTAAATTGATTGTTAAGTGGTATTTAAAAGGCAAAGAAAGTGTCGAGGGTGCAATAAACTAGAGTTTTCGTGTGTCATGAACCACGCCTGCAAACTGTCACTCTCCCTTTCTTACGGTCTACTATTCGAAAATGAATCGATCCAGTTTGAGGCTCTATTCCCCAAAATACATGTTTTTCAGGGACTGTTACAAAAACTTATTATAAATTTGCGTTCGAGGTCCGAAAATACTAGTCCAACAAGCAGGGGGACAGGGGTAATACAAGACAAGAAATTTATGACCAAGTTTGTCTTAAATTATGTTTGTTATATTACAGGCCTACTTTGGGTCCTAAATCGCCGTAATCTTGAGCAATCTTAGGAAAATTAACCATTGACGGAAACATTTTGGGCGATCTTAGGAAAATTAACCACTTTTGACGGAAACATTTTGAGCAATCTTGGGCGATCTTAGGACCCGGAGCAGGCCGTATTACAGCCTGGAAGTGAAAAAGCACGAGTGGTCGATACTTGTTTACGAAATTTTAAAGGTACAAAAAGGTTTATTTTACAACTTGGTGAGCAAATACAAGGACTAGCTCAAACTGTTTTAAAAGGAATTAAGGCTAAGGGACGTGTTTCAAAAATGTTCTGTACAGACTATGAAATGAGTCGTTTGTTAGCTTTCCTTTGTACTTTGGTTTTGTTTCTCTATCTACTTCTAGGAATGCAAAAAGTGTATTTCATTTTTAAAGCAAGCTATAAAGGTATGATATATATCTATCACACCCGTGCAAAACATATTTCTTAAAATATGAAAATGTAACTTAGTATCTTTCACAACCAACTCAAGATGCATTCATTACAGCTTTCTCGTGAAGAAAACTTCAAAGTTCTCTTACAATCTCTTACACATCAAAGTTTTGGCTCAACATCACATATATGACTTTGTTCTTTTTCTAGCTCAACAAATTTGAGATCACCCACCAAACGTTGGTAATTATTCGTAAGTAGCATTTACCTATTTAGATCTGCTAAGAGAGGAAATCGAGTTACACTAAACTTACAAATTGTTCCAAAACAGAGTTCATACTTCAGCTTGTAGCGAAAATGTATCGCGTGTTTTTCTGATTTAGAAAGACAACAAGTTGCTTTCTGTGTTTTGTGACTATAGTTCCACTCACTGAGATGGCAGCAAAGCCACCTAATATAATCTTCACATCTTCGTTTCTTCTCTCTTTACATGTTCGTTTCTTCTTTCTTATTTTGTATTATCGATTTACTGAAACAAAGCGTGATATTTCAGCCAGCCAATACAGAGCCAATCACCTTGGCTATTCGAACCAAAAGTGTTAGTTAGACCCAAAGGTCCTTTCCCTTCTTCCCCCGAGACCCCTCCCCTGTGGCTGGGGTCTCGCGCACGGCTCTCTGGTTTTCGTTGTAGTCACGCTGCACACTGCCAGACGAAATCTTTCTCGTTGGGGTTGCAAACGAGCGTGGCTCGTACTCTTCCATTTCTAGATTCTCTCTTTCAATGCTTCCCCTGAGAAACAAACAGGAAGAAATAAAAACTAAGCATGCATGGGTCAAATAACAGAAGTATTAAGGGATTCTAAAAGCTAACCGTTTTGCATGAATTTTGTGGACAAAAATGGGGCTGAAGAGCTAGAAATGACTCGATATGTTCTGTAAACACGATTCTTCCCGTTGTAAAACGCAAGCACAATATCTAATCAACTTAAATAACGATAATGAAATCTTTCTCTTGTTTCAATAAATAAAGCCTTGTATTTCAATTGAAAAAGTGTTGGATCGATAATCACAGAAGCAACAACAAAACACTTTACAGACTCAAATCCGTTCCTCAACTTTATGGTATATAGTTTTTAAAAAAACTATTGAATGCGTCGGCGAGTAGTATAAACTATGTATTATATGATCAATGAATTATCGGCTTTTCTCATCATCTCACGGCGACGATAATTCATCGTTCCTCAACTTGCCTTTTTCCTTTCGGTGTTCTGTCATATCCGGCATTGTCAAAACTGCTCTGTGACGTATACGGTGGTGGCACGTGATTCAAACTCTCGGCCCAGCTCCTCTCTTTATCACCGTAATCCGATGGTGCGGCTGAACTACCTACGCGCTCTCGACTACTGCTGGCATAGCCATTATTAAGAGCCCGCCCTTTCTCTCTGGTGTCTGAACTCTTTCGATCTCTCGTTGAGTTATCTCTTTCCGAACCGTGTCGCTGTCTGGTATCCGCTCCTTGTTGTCTATTGTAAGAATCAGAATCGCGTCTTGATTGGCCGATGCTCCCGTTTCGATACCCAGAGTATCCATTTGGAGGGCCACGGTTCGATCCAATGCGTAAATCTCTTTCCGGACTTCTTGGTAAAGACGCAGCTTCGAAATCGAGTGGAGCTTTACGGTACTCGGCAGACAGGTCGTCATTATACTCCCAGCCTTCCTTTCGAATTTTCTCGGTTAGAACACGCGACGACCATAGTGTAGCCAGAACCTATCAAACACGTAACGACATTAAAACAATCTTTACTTAAGCTTATGTTTATGTTTGTACTTGTTCTTAAGCTTGCCGTACGCTTCTTCTTATATTAGAACTGCTTTACTTTACGATGATATTTAACTAATAACTTCAGTTTTGCCACAGTGATAGGGAGCGAGACACAGGGCAGAGCCCCAACTGCATGTCAGTAACCCCTTAACAAACATGACTATATTTAAGAACCCCAACTGGTTGGAGCAGACTAGTTGGCTATTTACAAGCGTGGCCTAGTGAATTTTAACTCTGGGATCGCCGAAGCCAAATCCGGTCAGTTGTCAGTGTCGGGTTTGAACCTGGGACAACCGCATACAAATATGGCACCCTAACCACAGAGCCACACTGTCTCCTTACTATCTTATCTATCATTTAATGGTTTATCTTCTGACATGTTGTTTAACCAAGGTTGGGCAACACTTGACAACCAAAATTTGAATAAAAGCAGTTGAAAACCACACGAACGCGCGACAACCGAAGTTTGTTTCTTTCATACTATAACTGATGGAGGCAATTTAATTATAACTATTATTCATTTAGGGCTTATTTGAGATAATGTAAAAAGCAAATCAGTAAAAATAAAGACATTAGACAGCAGAGTAATTGGTGATGAATATTGGTGATGAAAATGGCCTATAAACTTTTAAAATGATCTCCTGGTCTATCGAAGTTTTAGAATAATTGGGACAAATCACATGTTTTAATCAACGTGATCATCTTCAGAGAAGTCAAACTCTGACATGCTGTAATGAATCAAAGGCAAGCGTAAGGCTGAGAACCCGAGAAAGAAAAAACCAACTGCCACGAGCGGGA
Source organism: Hydrozoanthus sils (assembly GCA_027575215.2). Taxonomy (NCBI): domain Eukaryota; kingdom Metazoa; phylum Cnidaria; class Anthozoa; order Zoantharia; family Hydrozoanthidae; genus Hydrozoanthus; species Hydrozoanthus sils. Next base: position 4,721 of record JAOBRD020332790.1, on the reverse strand, counting down.
ATCGAACCCACGACACCCCGATCACCTGGCAGGTGATCTAACCACTGAGCTACCGAGGCATCTACAGTTGCAGAGAGAGAAAAGGAACCAATCAAAGACAAGCCAGGCATTCCCATGCCCAGTCCCCCACACACTTCTCTCGAAACGTGGATTACTCTGGATAATTGTACCATCATTTCCTTAGTTATCTAGTAACAGTTCTTTGTTTTATCTTTGAACTAACATAACGAAGAAAGTACAAACCTGGTTGGCAGTTTTCACCAGTCGAGGAGAATAGGTATTTGTGGACTTCGCAATCCTTACAATCTTACGAATGCCATCGGTTTTGTGAAGGAGTCTATGAACATTAGAACAAAAATAAAATACACCATAAATTTTCAAAACCTATTACTTGTAAGTAAATATGAAATTGAATCATAAAAAGCTTATATTTTTATTGCTATTTTTAACACTCACAATATGATCAAAAATGCTTTCCAATTTCCAATAAATTCCTTACAATCGGGTTTGTTACAAAACTCTAAATAAAATTACATCTTATAAAACTAGCTACAAATGATGCCTTAGTTGAAGGCCGGGAACTGGACCGTAAAATTGACTTTAGTCAAACATAATCTTTAAAAGTATGAAAACGATACGTAAGCATTATTTTCCTCGTGTCTCGCTGATTTCCCGAGACTAAAACACGTTACGTGCCGCATTGTATCTGCGGCTCAGAAACAGGTGGTCAGTGGAGAAAGGGTGAGGCTATGACGTCAGATACGGAGAAAAACTGGCTCGAACTGAGAGTATTCCATACCATCATTCTTGAACTGAGACATAGCACACAACTTAAATTTGACTTTGTAAGCGAGCTTATGCCAACAAAAACAGTTCAAGCGCTCGATCGCTTCCCCATAACCTACGTCACATGTTACCTTCGTTTGCCGCTGACAAGTTGACACGCACATTCAAGCTATGAATTTCTCGGAAAATCAGCGCGACACAATAAAAAAAATTTTAATAGGTCTCCACATCTTCAATGATTTTATTTTAAAAAAGGTTGATTGTTGGGTTCAGTCCCCCTTTAATTGTTTTAAAGGGTGTACAAAGGCATCTCTTACCTTGCGTTCTTTTCATTTCTAAGGCAAAGTTGGTAGATTGCACACATCAGAGAAGCTATCGTAGGTTCCTTTACCAATGGGTTGGCTTCATTACCGCTGGGTATCCGAAAAACCAGGTCTTTTGTTGCCTTTTCACCTTAAACGAGCAACAAAGGTCGTTTATCAACCGTAATTATGGCAAACAAAATGGTCGGAGCTGAGTAGAGCTGCGGTTATCTTTATACAAGTTTCATGCCATAGAATGGGGGCGGGAAAAAGGGTGCGGCAAGCGTGATGTTGAAGAGCGGGATGCGGGAAATCAATGGGTGGGAGGCGGGATATTTAGCAACATCTGGATCCGGAGAAACGTCAGCAAAAGCGGGAGGCGGTAGATATAGGGCCATGACGGTACGGGAGGCAGGATATAAGGGTACAGGGGAGGGATATATAGTGTCATTAAGGTACAGGAGGCAGGATATAAGGGTACGGGAAGCGGAAGATATAGGGCCATGAAGGTACGGGAGGCAGGATATAAGGGTACGGGAGGTTCTGGCTTATAATATAATAACTCAAGCTTATAATAATGTAGTGAGAACTCTAATAGTATAGATTTTTTCTTTTTTTATTTGTAATTGACAATTCATCTACGTTAGACTAGCATTGATTGCTATTTGCAGATCTCAACTGTCTAGGAGATCCTTGTAACTGAATTGAACTGCCCCCACCATAGATATACGCTTCTTTTACACACGACTTGTTAATTGCTTACGAGTAGCTAAATAAAAAAAGCTTAATTCTGTATTACAGAAGAACACAAAATCCTTTTATTGTTCAGAGAAAATTTTGCTAAAGAATCAAAGAGGTAAAAAAAAGAACAACCAGGAGCAAATGAGCTGTGACTGAACTCACCCTACCGAAATGGAGAGAGCCTCGTTTATTTTGGTATACTTACCTATAATTTTTTTATTTTCCGGATCAACTGCTAAATTTCTGAGACATATTGCTGCAGCTCGTTTAGCAGGGTCATAATCTCGCTTAAGGAGACGAACAAGATGAGGGACAATCTGTGCCTTTCGGGAGTCCCCACGGATCTTGATTGACCACTACGTATAAACAAATTTTGTTTAGTGGCACTAAAGTAAGCAAATATAAACTTGTTCGTGAGACAATTTACTTTTTGTACTTAATAAAATATGCATTTTCAAAAGTTTCCAAAGAGCAAAGATTTCTAACTTTCCTGGTAAGGACCAAATCGAGACACAAATGTTCCAAAGTTCAAAGGCCGAATTTGCTATGGTTCCAACTTATATTTAGGTGCTTGTTATAAACAAATAAAAAAGCCTAAGCCGTTGGCCCGGTACTTCATAACACGAAGGAAATGTAGGAAATACGAGCAGCAATTTATTTTATATATAGATTCTACACGCCGCAACTAGTAACAACAAAGCACACGGATCGTCAAACGATAGCTTGACAAAACGCGTCTTTTCGACTGTTTTTGCTTCTTCCTCTTTATGAATCAATTCTTCGAAGCTTTCTGCTACTTCGTATTAATTTCTTCATTTAAATTGGTTTTCACAATCTTTAACAAAAATGCTGACCAGAGGTTATTTACTTTTTCGTGTTTTATAGACTGATAAAGCATAAATTTTTGACCAATCAGAGCGCGCGTTATATCAAATCTTTGAATAACAATATGGGAAATAAGTTTCTATTCTAATCCATTATCAAAGTTAATAAAAGAGTTAACTCATTAACAACTCACGTTCCACGAGCAGGCTGTCATGTTATGAATGGCACCAGCGCTCCCTTCGAGTGTGTCCATGTTATTGGATTCCTTCATCAGAACAAAATACTGGCTAACTGTAATAGGTTGCCATAGCAACTCCACCCCTGCTGCTGCTCCTCCCTGTTGCCTGTCAATTGGCTTCTGACCGCCTGTCTTTTTCTTCTTTCTTCCACCGCATCCTGCAAAGCATCCTTGGCTCTGCTGCTCTTTCACAGCTTTAGAGTCCATGTTAAGGTCGGCATCCTTGTAACTGTCTCTGTCGACTTCACTCTCCAGTCGATAAGACAAGTTTCGGAGTGTACACACGCAGTTTTCCAGACACTGTTCAGAAAAGATAACCAAAAATTAACTTCCACTAGCATTTAAGAGTTTTTTTGCTATATTTTCTTTAAACGGAGAACGCGCTCTCTGAGCGACAGAAACAAAGCAATTCATAACCGTTGAAATTCAAATATTCATAATAATCACTTATAGACAATAATGGTAAAAAGAAGCGCAAGTGAAGTTCGTTTCGTTTTCTTTTATAACAACTTTTGTCGAAATTTAAGGTTTTTTGTACTTTTTTCGATTAAGTTTTCACACTTCCTATAAACTTTCGCTGATAAGCATAGCGCGTGATTCATCAAAACTTCGCGTATTGTGAGCACTTATATTTCTTTTTACCACAATACAGTATTTTTATGTTTCGTTATAATTTTTCCTCTGTTTAAAACAGAAAGCAACAAAAACTTATGGTTCTGAAGAATTGGTTATTTTGTTCAAATGTTATACACTAATAATTCAGTTATTTCATGTCACGTCTCTTCGGAGGTTGAGTGACAACTGAAGGTGAAGAGCGTCGGCCACAGGCCTTTTTATAGTGCGGGTCACTGTTTAAAAAAAATGTGCTAGGTTTTTACACCAGCGGTATGAAAGTTTTGTAGATTTGGAGTACAGTCCTTTACACTTAGAGCTTGTAATTCGTTTGGGGAGAGCTTTAGTGTTACTCATATCGTAATCAACTGGAGAAAGATGTTCCAGACTTTCCAGAATTCTTAGATCTCAATGTTATGTTGAAAGTATTTCATTAATCCGTCTACTACTGGATTAAGTGGAATACGAGCACCAGTTGGAATAAAACTGGTGGGTGAATTTTGATGTTACGCGCAACGTTTGAAGAAGGACTTGTACAAGTTGCTCCTGATGTCATTAGCACAAAGCCTACGTACGTTTGCTTTGACTTAAAACTGACCATCTGGGCTGGGTTGGGTTGTTCAAAGGCGGGTTAACTTTAACCCTGGGTTAAGCCAAAACTCAAGCAGTGGTTTCTACTCTAAGAAAAGGTTTACGGTTGTTACAAGATACTGTTAGGATTTTCCACGGAAAATAACTCGTCAGTTCCAAAAAACAACTCAAATCAGTCTCTGTAAGGTTGAAACAAGAACGTAAAACAAAAATAACACCTTGAATTAATGCTTATCGGCCATTGAACAACTGAGCCCAGAAAAAACGTTCTAGCATCGAATGTCACTTATTACTCATAAACTAGTTGTTACCACAGGTAACGAGAGTGCGGTCGAGCTGTAAATCGGTTACTCAGTTAACGAGAGTGCATTTCACATGGAAATAAAATGTAAATTTTGTCGATAAATTTGCAACTCGTTGCCGAGAACTTCTTTCTCACTTTCAAAATCTTCAAGTAACGTTTGGCCCTTTAGTTTCTGCAATATCTTTGATGTCTAATTCTTGATTGTAAGACTTGAGAGCTTTTCCAATCAGGTATCAGTCCTTTTTCGTAAAGAGTTCCAATACATATTGTTGCCAACTGATTCGAATGTGAGAAAAGCACATTATAGAAGTAGTGTGTTGTT
>JAOBRD020332684.1:1286-21122 GCA_027575215.2 Hydrozoanthus sils | reverse complement strand
CACCCCAACCAAGTTATTTGGGGGAGAGAGGAAAGGGCTGGGCACCCCAACCAAGTTATTTGGGGGAGGGAGGGAAGGGCTGGGCACCCCAACCAAGTTATTTGGGGGGGAGGGGATGTTCCTCCCCAGCCTTCCCGGTACCACTGTCCAAGAGGGTTTGACACTGAATCTACCTTGGTTTTGTAGCAAAACCCAGTAAACCACAACAAAAACAGTAAAAGCAAAAAAGCCACAACACTTTACTTTTATTACAAAACAGCTACTTAACTGAATGTAAGCACAGACAGCCAATAATTTCAAACAGTTTGAAGTGACATTCGAATAAGCCAAGATTTTCAACAGTCTATTAAACTGAAATTAGATACTGACTTTTTTGGCAGATGATTCCCAAATAAAAAACACAGATAAAATAAATAAACTTTGTTTACATGTCTAAATTGCAGTGTTTCTTGACATTTAGATTAGCTAGGGTTCATTAACCTCTTTTTCTTCTATTTTTGGAAGACAGACAAAAAAGAGTATTCAAGATTAGTTTTGGGACAAGTTTTTAATGTGCATTCCTTGTGCAGCATCACATCACTACATATAAATGGATGAGAAAATATCACAAAATTAATTGTCAATTTGTATGTAGGGTTGCAAAGCACAAGAAATTCCTTTAACAGTCTTTCTGAAGTTTTCTCTAGTATCACCAGATTTTTCGAGAGTAAAACCTGCAACCTTAACTGTTGTTCAAGGCTGGCAGGTCTGCCAGGAGCCTGATTAAACTCACAAACCTGAAAATCTAAGATCGATCAAACAAAGTAAATAATCTAGGACTGCAGCCATACAGTCTTTGTCTAACAATGTGATCCTTTCAAGATTCTTTTTATTTAAATATTAAAAGAATCAAAAAAGCCATATATTTTCACTGCACATGAAAAAAAACTCTTTTGCTCTAAGGTTTCCCAGGGCTGGAAATTGAGTTTTTGTTTTTCCATGACTTTCAAGGTTTGACACGAACCCTGTTAATATGAATGTAACCCTGGGTCTTCTGGGCCAAGTAGTTCAAAACATAGAGTAATTGGCCCTAATCCAATGGCAATTACCATAGGTTTTATGAGGTTATATTAACCAATTATTTCATTGATCAGGCCTTAAACAACTTGATCCAGGTCACCAAGATGCCTGGACAAACTTTAACAGAAACTTGTCAGAAAAAGTTCCATATAATTTTATTTGCTGACTGACAAGAAATAATGAAATAATTTATATAAACACTACTTTTTATGCCTCAAGGCTGTGTTGACTGCAATGGGTCTGTCCTTATCCTCCAAGTATTCAAGATACTTATTGCATTGGCTACAGCTGCAAGATTTTTAGCAAGTTACACAGCTGCTCATCTTTTGCAATACTGTTTTACTTCAAAGCAAATAAGTTAATTTTTCAAAAACTAAACAATTTTCAAACTGGTTACACAAGGCTGGAACTTGCCTCTTAACCCTTTCAGCCCCAAACACGACAAATGTTGTGTTGGTAAATTCTCCCAACTAGGACCCAAACTTTTAGTATAACCAGCTTAGGAGAATTTTGCTTTTTATCTTCAATTGTTAACCTTGTTTGATCAATTTCTATTTTCTCATTACCAAGTGACTTGTTTTGTATGTGTTATGTAAGGAGAAGTTAGATGTTGATTAACAGGCCTCGGCTGAAAGGGTTAAGGTGCTGGCCAATGCTACCAAGAAAATAAATGATGGCTACTAGATTTTTAGAACTTGTTGCCAGAAGAATGTTGTGACTGATTAATTAAGAGTTGTTGTTTCTAAAAAATAAACAAAACAATATGAAGAAAAAATGTAAATTATGATTTCTTTGGCAAACAAATCTGAAAAAAAAGTGCAAATATTCTTGTGCACACAGCTACAGATGCAGCAGTAGTACAGTATTAGCCAGGGCCTGGTTGCACGAAGCCTGTATAACCTATCCACCGGATAAGTGCTTTCCATTTTATGCAGTAAAACTATAATGAAAGTTATTTGACACCATTTAAACCATTACTTTAGGAGTCTTACACTCACTTAACAACCAGAGATTGAGAAATTAACAAAGTGTCAAACAATCTTTGATTTATTACTAACGAACATTAGCTTTTATCCAGTGAATAGCTGATCCTGGCTTCATAAAACAGGGCCAAGATGGGTACTTGAAAGAAGGGCAATTTCGAGTCCTGTAACTGCTGTAGATTTCACTCATGCATGTAATGTTTTGTGTGTGTTTAAACATTGCCATCCTCTGAATGGTTTCTCACATTGGTTACAGCAGGCAGATTTTTCACCTGTGTGATTTGTGATTGTTTTGTGTTAACTCCCCTGTGCGAGTTTCTCTTGTGTATTTTTAACTTACTTGGCACACTGAATGACCTGTTACACTGGTGACACCTGTAAGGTTTCTCCCCTGTGTGAGTTCTCTTCCATGCATTCAATATACCTAAATGACTGACACCTGTGACACTGGTTACACTTAAAAGGTTTTTTTCCTGTGTTTGTGTCTTCTTAAGTTACTTGACACAGTCTGAATGACCAGCTGTTACATTGGTCACACTTGAAAGGTTTCCCCCTGAGTGAGTTCTTTTAGGAATATACTTGACTAAAATGAGCTGACCAAAATGTTTGCAATTACGATTTCTAACCATATCTTAGTAATCTTGGTGCCGCCGGGTCAGAATGCCAGAAATGAAATTTTAGCAAAACCTCTTTTAGATCGATTTGGCACTGATTTGTTGATATTGTTACATTTGTCACAATAAGCCTTGTAAGGTGAGGTGAGTTTTCTTGTGTAAAATCAAACTACTTACTTGACTGAAGGACCTACTACATTGGTCACAACTGTAAGGTTTCTCTCCCAAGTGAGTTTTCTTGTGTACATTCAAATAACCCATATGTTTGAAAGACCTGTGACATTGTTCACAAATGTAAGGCTTCTCCTCTGAATGAGTTTTCTTATGCCTGTTCAAGGTACATAACTGATTAAAGGACCTGATACATTGGTCACAACTATAAGGTTTCTCCCCCGTGTGAGTTCTCTTGTGTACATTCAAATTACCTATATGACTGAATGACCTGTGACACTGGTTACACTGATAAGGTTTCTCTCCTGTATGGCTTCTCTTGTGCAGATTCAAATTACTTACTTGACTGAATGATTTAATACATTGGTCACACTTGTAAGGTTTCTCTCCAGTGTGAGTTCTTTTGTGTCTTCTTAAATTACTTGGTATATTGAATGACCTGTCACATTCGTCACACTTGTAAGGTTTCTCTCCTGTGTGAATTCTTCTGTGTACACATAGACCACTTGAATCAACAAATGCCTTGTGACACTGGTCACACTTGTAAGGTCTCTCTCCTGTGTGAATTCTTTTGTGTATTTCCAATTTACACAGCTTTGCAAATGATCTTCGACATTGGTCACACTTGTAAGGTTTCTCTCCTGTGTGTGTTCTTCTATGTTCAGAAAAGCTTTCAGAATGACTGAATGACTTGTTACACTGTTCACAATTGTAAGGTTTCTCTCCTGTTTGAGTACTTGTATGATGTATGCTTAATAAACTGCCTTTGATACCAAATGACTTGTAACATTCTTCAGACTTGCCAGACTTCTCTCCTTTGTGAGTTTTTTTGTGTACAATAAAATAGGCTATATCACTGAATGACTTGTCACATTGGTTACACTTGTAAGATGTCATTCCTGCAGTTGTTCTTTACTCAGAAAACAAAAACTTTATATAATCAATTAGGTTCTTTTTTTCCCAACAGTGTGTTCAGTTTCAGGCCAGTTTTATCTACTGCATTGTTTGTCTGAGATTAGTTCCAATCAACTCTTCATGTGTCCTTCCAACTTAGTTACAGCAGTATAGTTCAATCATTTTTTAACAAAATTTCTTCTGTTCGTCTTGCCTTGAACGGTTCCTAGTTGCAATTTCCTATAATGGAAAAAGAGAAAAAATTCAAATTTTGCATATAAACACCAAAAAATGTTTACTCACATAGTGAGTGGCAGAAAATACTCTCCGATGTTTGAGAATATTCAGTGCAAGAAACAGCAGCTGAACAACTGAAGCTGCAAAATTTCCAGTTTTCTGTTTCATAATCCTGCTCAAGAAAGGTCACCCATTATGGTCTTTTCTTATCATCTCCATCATCATTTCATTATGATCAAGATCATCATCATAATCCATTTCACATCAACATTCACTACTCATTAGTTCCTAGTTTTTTTTTCTTTATATTTTAATAGATTTTCAAATATTTAATTCACAATTATTTCACAAGGCAAAATATGAGGCTATCCCAACCAAATTTGGGAAAAGGTCCTTTCTTTTTACTGGCACAAAAATTTTTAACAAACTCCCTTTAAACATTGTGAAGAGTGAAACCATTTCATATGTTCTGCCGCTGAGCAAGATGTTTCTTTTTATCACAACCCTGATATTTCATATTTCATGCTTTAAATGTGTTTAGGCTTCAACATAGTTTCATCAATCCTAGTGTTATATTTTATTAAGCTTTTTAAATTTTGTGGTTTATGAAATTTCTTAGGGTAAATTAATTCTTTAGATGCAGGGTCCCTATGGAGTCCAGCTTTTGAGCTAAATGGGCTATCCTGTGTAAAGAAAGTTTTACTTCACTTTACACAGAGTTCGTACTCTTTTGACTTTCTGAAACTACATGACTTTTCATCATTTCAGTATTTAACATACTATTTTACAAAACAACAGACCTCTCGAGTCTCACGGTTTTGCTGCGAGACTCACGATTTTTAGCTAAATCTCACGGTCTCACGGTACGCCACGAAAATCTCACGACTTTGGAAAAGCTCACGTTTTTCAAAGAAAACCTATCGTTTTTCTTTATGCCGAAAAATTAATCGTTGTTCAAGAAGTCTACTGAAGAGTTCAAAGAAAGCAGCTACAGCATACAATGCTGAGCATAAGTGAAGCCATGACCATATCAGTTGTTTGTTTCACATGATGCTTCATCAGTCGCAAATAGTGAACAATGTATTATTAAACTGCACGATTCCATAAACCAGATGGACGCATGTTCTCACTGACAAGTGTCACTGGTACTGTTTCAGCAACAAACTTTTAAAACACGACAAATTTGTATATCTTTATTTTAATTTGAATAAATGTTGTGTTAAACAACTCTTACGGTATTTTTATCATGTTCTACACCGAAAAAGGGCCACCTTTTTTTGCGTAGCCCCACAAAATATAAATAATAGTCAATCTCAAGATTTTCACTGAAATTTCCAGATTTTTGGGCTTCCAACTCCAGATTTTCAGTGCTTCAAGGTTGAGAGGTCTGGAACAAAACTACAAGCAAACCGTCACTATTTGACTAAGCGTTCACACGTGGTGACGCGCAATCCACATAAAAGGCATACCAAAAATGTCGGGAATAGAATATATAAGTACTATAAGGTCAAATTTAACACCAGACACGTTTTAAACTAATCGTTTTTTAGCTTACAAACGAACAAACTTATTTACCTTACTTTCTCAACTAACGGACAAACTTTTTGCAGTTAGGTAACAAAACACGTGCGTGTACGTACTGTGTGATCGGCTCCACGATCTACTACATTGAATACTGTGTGTAAGCTTCACATAACGTCTCCACAGGTCCCAGGCTTTTCGTGGTTTGCTGGCTGCCGGCCGTGGATCGTGAATTGAATCGATTTTCGCGGTCCATGGTGAAATATTTTGTGTTTTGCTCTTTGAGACAGCACAAACCAGTGTCTGTGTACGTATCAAAGGCCTTGTAGAAAATTTGACCCAGCAAACTTTTCCCTCATACCAACTGCTTACCGGCGATGAGTCATAATTTTTTTAGAGATTTTCAAATTTATAGACCTTCTCGGCCTTAAATATCAGTCTGGTACATGGCTTCACCGAACAAGACTATACTTCTAATAAAGAAAATCATTCCAACTGAACACTGATCGAAAAAAAAATGGGGTAAACAAAACGTTGATTTACAAATTGGTCACTGGCAATTTGGAAGCCTTTTTACCCCCAGGGGGGGGGGGGGGAGTACTCCCGATACTTGGGTGGCTTTTTAGGGTCGCAAAACGCGAAGCTTTTAAACTGCATACTTGCAATCCCTTGTTTTTGGCAAAAATGCTCAATGATAAGAAGTTAAGACAAATTTCCTTTGGTAAACGTCCTATTACATATGCGCCTTTATTTACTGCATGTCATACTCAGCCCAACACGGAGGTGCATAGTGTCGACCCACTAGCTACTTAATTTATGGAAAAATGTCAATTTCAACTGCTATTTTTTAAGTTAACTCTTAAACTGAAAGGTATTTTTAGGGTGGAAAATTTTTATCCCTTGGTGTTTTTTAGGGTATTTTGGGTATTTTTCAGATGGTCAACTCTATCCTTTTAACCATGAAGTAGTCCCCTCCCCCCCCCGGACTTTTTACCTTGCTTGTGAATTGTGAATCGAAAGTAAAGCAACATACAACATTTACCAAAAATAAAATTGTGTTCGTCAAGAAAACACTCTCGACTAATTCTCCCATTTTTTATTATTAAATGAAACCATGTTTTTGGATAAGAATCACGCTGTCAGAAAGAAGTCATTTAACTTCGTTTCGAAACTTTGGAATAAAGAAATAACCCATAAACTGACCAAAAAGTACCTTCCTGGTTCTCTTTACCACAAAAAAATGATATTCTTGGGAAGGGGGGGGGGGGGACGTCCTAAATATGATTTGGCACCCCTTAACGTCCATTGGACATTAAAAAAATTAGAGGGGCTGAAAGGGTTCCAGTGGTTGGCAGTGGACGTTAACTGAGGAAAACCGCTTTGAAAAAGCTAGAAATGCTATCCATTGAAAGAGTTGTATCAATATATCATCAAGTTCAACTGAAACTGTCGGTTCAGGTCTATAAAGCTGGAGTCAGTGCCTAAGGTGGCAGTTATATAATATACACTTTTCAACTTCGCTTACTGCTTACAAAGTAAATTGTATTAGCAAGTTTTAATATTATACAAATACAAATAAAAATGCCAAAACAATAGTGGAAGTTAAGGCGAGAGTTAACCCAAACTTTTGTTGGATCGGTGAGGAAGTTGAGAAAGATATTTGAATAAGAAGATTATTGAGTAAATGAGCAAACCGTTCCTCCTGGCAAGGGACTAGTACAGCTTTGGTTTGAGAACGGTAGTTTGACGAATTTACATCAAATATTAACTTCAAAATTAATTTTCAAACTCCCCAAAAAAATCATCAAATTCAAAAAACTCTATAAAACTACCAATCTTCAAAAAAAAGATACAACTCAAAATTCATCCAAAAATTCTCAAATATTCAAGATGACTCTCCTTCATTCCATCTGTGTTTTAAGCATAGGGATTTTGTAGGAGATATGGGAAGAAACATGAAGAAGAGTGGCCACAAGGCGCGCTTTGGGTTTACTCCCGCCTGAAGGAGGGAGGGGCTAAGCCTTCAACGTCCTTAAGCGGTGCCAAGTTATTTTTAGGAAGACCCTTGATAAAACACAGCTCGGCAAGATCGACCAACCTCAATCCCAGGGCGCCTTTCGTCGCCGTCCACAAACGGAGGAAAAGGTGCCCCGGGATTGAGGTGTTCATCGAGTTGTCACTGATTGTTGTTAATAACTAATAGCCGTAGCCACTGACTAAATTCTTGGTAAATCAGTTTGATTCCAAACTCAGTCTGACTGCCTTCACCAAACAAAATAAACACTGATTGAAAAAAAATTGGGTAAACAAAACGTTGATTTCTGGAAGCGTTTTGTAAATGGATCAAAACTTTGGCAAATTTTAGTTTTTATGATTGTATGATTGATGGCAAAATTCTACTTTTCTCGAGTAACTGAAACTAGGGTTAAAATAGTGTTTTCAAAGGTCATTATAAAATCAAGGAACTGTTACGAGCGTTCTGATTGGCTGTGGTGACGCACTTTTAGTATGAACAGAGTGTATCTGCATACATCATCGCGAGAATATATCGACTGTTTTATTTTATGAAACTAGCGGTTTCTTATGAAAGTAAAGTGCCATTATAAATGTAAACAGTAAATGCGATAGAAGAAAATGGACCATAACTTTAAAACAGTTCAAACAAAACAATGTAATTGCATTGAAAAAAGATGAAATAATTACTGTAGTGTTGTAAAAAGTAGCAGAAAACTGTATAGTTTATTCATTTTTATTAGTGGGTCTTTCTTTTGAAAACCACTTTTATGATTTGAATATAGTAACTGATATAAATTCTGAAGTTTTATTAACTGGAACAATTCAACATTGCATTGCCGAAATACATTTGTTGTATCCCTATGTGCTTATCTTCCATTAACTTTTTAAAATAAAGGCGTTTTTCAATCGTTAACAACTTATCAACTGAACAACGATTCAACTAACAAGTAAAAAAAAAAACAGGACATAGTTGTTTCATTTAAACTGCGATAACACTGATAGTAGCATTGTCGTTTGATAACATACAAAAAGTAATGCAGCGGATGTTGGCGTCTGCATGCCGAGATGGCTGATGGGTAAGATCATCCATCGCTTGCTAGCCCACGAAATCGACTTTGCCTTCAGTATTATCGTGCGCCACAGGAATCCCGCCATGCGGTACAGGAATCCCGTTCAAAAGTGCAATAAATATTAAACTCTCTTACTTGCACTGCTCATTTATAGAAACACTTGTGAATTTCTTAGGCCTCGTCCACACGGATACGATATTTTTGAATCCGCAACTTTTTCTTTCTGGATTCAAAAAAAATCTGCATCCACACGTAGCGTATTCAAGTCGAATTTGCCCGTCCACACGAATACGATGGTATCCGGATTCACTCTAGTACCTAGGGCTTCTCAAGCAACATGTGCCACTAATACGTGCGCCAGGGAGGCTGAGAATGAGGTATCAAACTTACACGGTACCTTTTTTTTTGGCACGAATTTTGTATGTTTACTTGACTCGTGCTTTATCTATCTTAAAATGTCTAAATTGAAGCAGAATCCAAAGAAATCTGACAAGGAAGTTTGTACTCCCTTTATGTGGACCGACGATGAGTTTGAACTGCCACTGAAGTTGACCTTAGAGTACAAACCTTCGAAAGCAATCGAGAATGTAGACTGGGAGTCTTGTCAACAAAAGTATGGCGACATATTTAGACTGTACCTCGATCAATATCCTACACCGGCAAACGAAGTGGCCATTGGAAAAGATTGAAATGAAATGAGTCCAACAAGAAGAGCAACTAACCCACGTTATTGGTGAATGGTTCATTGCTTGCCAAGAGACTGGACACTACTTTCTATGCCATCGTATTCGAAAATATCTGGATTCGCCGTCCACACGGTATCGGATTCGTTGCGTATTTATTTTTTCCACTCTGGAGAGCGGATTCCAAAAGTTCCGGATTCGCTGCCGAATTCGCCATATTTGCGTGGACGAAAGCCGTATCCGGAATGAAAAAGTTGTGGATTCAAAAAAAATCCGTATCCGTGTGGACAGGGCCTTAGTTCACTCAAAAAATACATTTTTTTAGTCCAAAAATGCATAGCTATACACAGTTTGGCACAAAATCAGTGTGGACCTACAAATACAGTATTTGTGTGGAACCACGAGCGCAGTCTACACAAGCAGAGCCGGCATTTGATTGGCAGAGCAGAGGCTGGCGTCTGCACTCAGGCTACCACGAGCGAAGTAAAATTTAAAACGTTTTGCGTCTACAATATTTTCAGCAACTTGCAACGCAATGCTGACGATAACGAAAACTTGCAGGTTGCTGTGAGATGTAAGACGCGGGCAATTTTTTTTCGCAACTCGCAATGATCTTGTTCGTTGCCTGCGATAAAACGAGACACATCTGCGGTTTCTCCCAGTTAAAATGACTGTCACGCGTGCAAATTGAAACACACGACCATTTAATTGGGTGTTTTTTCGTTTGTTGCGAAGCAGGTTGCAAAGTAGATGTTACACGCTGCAACTGGCTTCGCAACGTTAAGAAAAGTAGGTGGTTCGACTTTCTCTGCAACTTGCTTCACAATTTTTCGTTGCGTAGCAAGTTGCAGAGAGGGATGTTTACACGCGAAATTTTCTCCGCAACTTGCAACGCTACGGCGTTGAGTTGCAAGTTGCTGAAAAAATTGCCTCGTGTAACAGGACCTTAAGGCATGTTTTGCGTCATTCTATTTACGTTGTGTAACATGTATTAGAATGCAGCCCCGCTGTAACAAAGTGCTAAGGGACCGAACAATTTACATTCGTAAATAATAAACGAAACCCCGACATAACAAAGTTGCAGGAAAAAAACACGAAAACTTCGTTTTATTGGGTTGTTGATAACTGCTTTCAGTCTTTATGTCAATTAACAAATGGTAGTTTGAAACTTGCAAATAAAATTGAAGAAATGATTGGTTCACAAGTTGAAAGCTCAGAAAAAAATTCTGAGCCACTGACGGGAATCGAACCCGCAACCCTTTTATTACCGGTCAGATGCTCTAATCACTGAGCTACAGAGACTCGCATGGGAATAGACAATAACTTAACCAGTGATTCGGCACCCCATGTGAGTCTTCTGTAGCTCAGTGGGTAGAGCATCTGACCGGTAATCAGAGGGCTGCGGGTTCGATTCCAGTCAGTGGCTCAGAATTTTTTCCGAGCTTTCAACTTGTGAATCAATCGTTTCTTCATCTTTATGTCTGTTATTTCACAAAAAAAACTCGACAAATAAGATACTTAAAATCTGATCCCGAAGATAAGGAGAACCGTAAGGATGATTAATAGTTGTGTTAATCACTTGTTCTCAGATCGTCCAAAATTGAACAATTTTGAGTGGCATTTTTACAACAGCGACAATGCTCCTAAATAATGTAATCTGCATATCACCGAGACAAAGAATAAACACTTGTAATTGTTTTGTGAACTCCGTTATTTCGGACGAAGACCCAATTTTCGGTTCGTTATACCGGGGTTTTCGTTATAACGCTAATTACTATATATTGGGGTTTTTACCCATATACAAATTACTGTAATTTTACGGGGCCAAAAAAGTTATTTCGTTATAACGGAGGCTTCGTTATATCGCTCTTGTTTGTTAGCCAATATCGCGCACTAGCATGTGGTGATGCTGTATCGTGCGTAGTGCATTTTTGGCGCGAAAATTTCCCGCCAGTAGAGGAGAACGACGTGTTACCGGCGAAGCGTCGTTTGTCTTCTGACCAGTCTGGTTTTGGGCTTTGTAGCTGTTGACTGCTTGAATGTTACGGTTTTTATGACATTCAAATGAAACTCACTCTAAAGCGACTTTTAAACATCATTTACCACCTTGAAGATACCAGTACGTTGTGTTTTCTCGAGCGGTTTCACAAGCAGAATCGCTTATCGAAGAAGCGTAAACCTTGTAGGCGACGGTGTTTCAAACCGCAAAAGTCGAAAGTAAGTTAAATACACTGATATTTTTTAGAAGCATACTTTTTAAGTGAGAGGATTATCAGGGTGAATGATTGATGTCCGAACAAATTCCAACAAAGTTACTGACTGACCATAAATAGTAAAACTGAAGTTCAAGATACTTGTAGCATTTGTTTAAGAATTGTAACATTGGTCATGTTTCTATTCAATGCAAGTTCTTTGGTGCACTTTTTAATGTTACTTGAATCACTGACTGACTTGCTACCGCAGTTACACTTTTCAATGTCTCTCCTATGCGAGTTCTTCAATTTATTTCTAAGTGTACTTAACTCATTGAATGCTCTGTGACAATGGTCACACTTTTAGCTCATGTGTGGTTTTTCTTGTGTGTCTTTAATTAACTCACCGAATGGCCTGCAACATTGGTCGCATTTGTAAGGTTTCTCTCCTGTGTCAGTTAATTTGTGTCTTTTTAATTTATTTGACTCAATAAACGACTTGACGCACTGGTCGCACTTGTAGGGTTTCTCTCCTGTGTGAGTTCTTTTGTGTCTTTTTAATTTACCTGACTCACTAAAAGACTTTTGGCATTGCTCGCACTTGTAAGGTTTCTCCCCAGTGTGAGTTCTTTTGTGTATTTTTAATTTAGTTGAATCAATGAATGACTTGTGACAATGGTTGCATTTATAAGGTTTCTCTCCTGTGTGAATTCTTTTATGCCTGTTCAAACTACTTAATTGATCGAATGACTTCGAACATTGATCACACCTGTACAGTTTTTCTCCTGTGTGAATAATTTTGTGTGTTTTTAGTTTACTCATCTCAATGAATGACTTGTGACATTGGTCACACTTGTAAGGTCTCTCTCCTAAGTGACTTCTTTTGTGTATTTTTAAACTGCTTGATACACTGAATGACCTTTGACATTGGTCACACTTGTAAGGTTTCTCTTTTGTGTGAGTTAACTTGTGTAGATTGAAGTTACTCACTTGACTGAAAGACCTTTGACATTGGTCACACTTGTAAGGTTTCTCCCCTGTGTGAGTTCTTTTGTGTACATTCAAATTACCTATATGACTGAATGACCTGTGACACTGGTCACACTTACAAGGTTTCTCTCCTGTGTGAAATCTCTTGTGTAGTTTCAAGTTACTAACTTGACTGAATGACTTAATACATTGGTCACACTTGTAAGGTTTCTCTCCTGTGTGAGTTCTTTTGTGATTGTTCAAACTACCTAATTGACTGAATGATTTCTGACAACGGTCACACTTGTAAGGTCTCTCTCCAAAGTGATTTCTTTTGTGTATCTTTAAGTTTAATACTTGGTACACTGAAGGACCTGTCACATTGTTCACACTTGTAAGGTTTCTCTCCTGTGTGAGTTCTTTTGTGAATTTTTAAGTTACTTGACACACTGAATGACCTGTGACATTGGTCACACTTGTAGGGTTTCTCTCCTGTGTGAGTTCTTTTGTGTATTTTTAACCTACTCGAATCAGTGAACGACTTCTGACACTGGTCACAATTGTAAAGTCTCTCTCCTCTGTGAGTTCTTTTATGTATTTCCAATGTACATAACTTTGCGAATGACCTTTGACATTGGTCACACCTGTGAGATTCTTCTCCTGTGTGAGTTCTTCTGTGATCATAAAAGCTTTCAGAATGACTGAATGACTTATTACACTGTTCAAAAATGTAAGGTTTCTCTCCTGTGTGTGTTCTTCTATGTTCGGAAAAGTTTTCAGAATGACTGAATGACTTGTTACACTGTTCACAATTGTAAGGTTTCTCTCCTGTTTGAGTACTTGTATGATGTATGTTTAATAAACTGCCTTTGATACCAAATGACTTGTAACAATCTTCAGACTTGCAAGAGTTCTCTCCTTTGTGAGATTTTTTATGTACAATAAAATAGGCTATATCACTGAATAGCTTGTCACATTGGCTACACTTGTAGGATGTCATTCAAGCAGTTGTTCTTTTGTGTTTGGTCAGAAAACAATTCAGAAAACCATTAAGACTTAAAATAAAATGCTGGACTTAAAACATAAAATCTGTAATAATCAAGCTTCCTTTATGACTAACAGTGCTTAGCTATCTCTCTTCAGTGTTCTGAGCAGTATTATCTATTGCATTGTTTGTCTGAGATGAGTTCAAATTCAATTCTTTGTGTACTGCCCTTCCAATTACTTACTCAAAATCCTTCTATTTATCTTGCCTGGAATGGTTACTTGAAAACATTTCCTAAAAATGGGGTATGAAAAAGCAAGGGTATTAAATTTATGTTATAAAAATTATGCAAGTTTTCACCACAAAAATGTTTACCCACATTTTGAGTGACAGAGAAATTCTTACTGTGGAAGACTGAATGGCATGAAAACAGTTGTCGAACAACTGAAGCTGCAAGATTTCCAGATTTTGCAACTGTTTCAAAACCCTGCTGAGAAAAAGGCACTGCTTGGGGTCATCATCATCATCGCCATCATCAGGCCTGCACAATTTGAAAAATTGCTTAATCTAAGAAAGGATTAAGCAAAAGTTTACACTTTGCATAATTAATCCCATTTCATTTAGCAAAACCCATTTTCAATTATTTTTTCTAGCAGTGCATGTGGGGACAAACAAGAATATTAAAATTTATGTGTGTTACTTTTAGCTAGTGTGAACTGAAGAAACCAAAATTTCTTTTTAAATTGCTTAATGCAATATTGACAAACCAAATGTGGAGACTTCAAAAATTCTAAAATCATGTCTACGAATGATGTTTGCAAGTTGTGTTTTGGTCACTTTAAATAGCATTGCAGTTTGATTGTTTTTGTATCAAAATTGAACTTTTTGAACTTTATAATTAAATGTTCATAAGATAAAATGCTTCAT
This sequence comes from Hydrozoanthus sils, assembly GCA_027575215.2. Taxonomy (NCBI): domain Eukaryota; kingdom Metazoa; phylum Cnidaria; class Anthozoa; order Zoantharia; family Hydrozoanthidae; genus Hydrozoanthus; species Hydrozoanthus sils. The sequence goes on along the minus strand of JAOBRD020332684.1, from coordinate 6,801 downwards.
ATACAATACTGAATTTACTTGATACAAAGTTACATGACTAGTATGATCCACTTAAATTCTTTTAGATTGTATTTTTATGTTATATACTAATTAATTTTAAACCAAATTGTCGGTAGTTAAATAAAAAAAACGTTTTCAATTGACAGAAGTCAAACTTTTTAAACTGAGTTAAACTAGATGACTTTGGAAAATAATTTAAAAATTTGCTCATTATTTTGATGATGATGTTTTCAACAACGAACCATTAAGAACAACTTGTATTAATTTGTAGTGCCATGTTTTTTCATAGTATATTTACACCTACATCTCAACTTGTGACTGAACCCTAAAACCAGTCTTTACAGACACACATGAATGAAAAATGGATTAATATGCAAAACACAGTCACTTAACCAATGCACAAAAGAAACAATCATCTGTGCAATTTGATAGTGACTAGATTCCAACTGTCAAACTGCCATTTTCGAGAGAAGCCTGGGAACTGCTTCCAGCAAAATTCTGTTTAATGGAAACTGAGCCAAAACATTGAAGCCGCTGAGTACGCTTAGTTTTTAACCACAGTTTACCCAAATCGAGTTAATTTCTGAAGCAAAGTCTAATAGTAAGTTCCATTCCGCAAATAGAAGCACATATCCTTATTTGAAGTCTAACTCTAAGATGTTAGTAATGGAATCTTTGTTGCTTATAAAAAAACAATATATTTTACACAACACTATTAAGCCTAATTGTAAATATGACAAATGTCAAATTAAATAAATTGCTCTTTCTTCTACAAGATATACATTCAACTAGCTCATATCAACTTTATTTAAGAAAAACATATTGCGGCATTTAAACTATATATTGTTGGTTCGATCTTATGCATGAACACAAAAATCCGTTAATCTTGAACATTTCTTGAACTGCAAAGTTTCTGTTAAAAGATGTTTATTTTTCCTAGTTTAATAAGCTGATTTTTTTTTTCATCTAAGCACTAATCTGTGAACAGTAACAAAAGAGGAAGCTTTGACTTTGAAAAGTATTAAGGTATTTACTTTGAAATTAGTTTTAAACAGCCTTACAAACAATAAGTAAGGTGTTTCCATATAAAAATGACTTAAAATTGAAAAACTACGAATTTGATAGACAGGTTTCCATACCATAAGTGAGACAGACAAAAGAAATTTAAAAACAGAGGTAGAGATGATTGAGATCTAAGTAAAAACCCAAATAATATTTTGAAATCTGTATGAACCGAGCTGGTAGGCAAGCGGAGGTAAAACATGACACTCTAAAAAGTAGTTCCCAGGCTTCACTCATAAAGGGCATTTTGACAAATGGAATCTAGTCACTACTGTGCAATTTGTGCAGACATGATCATCATCCATTTTACAACAACATTCAATCTACATATTGAGTAGGATGTTGCATGGTTGCCATCCACTTTACATTATCTAAGGCATCATCAGCTTCAAGGCTCACTCTGACCTACTTAAGTTTTGTTTTTGCTTAAGCTAGTGTTTTTAAATCAGTTTATCTTATAAAATTCAGGTAGCAAACCTTTTCTCTTTTGCATTAAGTTATTTGAACTATTAGTCTATTGTTTAATCCCATACTTAGCTTGGCACCATTGCAGATAATTATTCTTGATAATGGCATCGAGAGGATGCCAAAATGTTGATTTATATGTTGTTGTTTTACTTTATTTATGCTCTAACTTGTGTTAACAAAACCTTACTGATTAATATTTTAAAAAGAGAAGAATTTTTGCAGTTATTTTGAAGCTGCAAAATATGCAACAGAAAACTTAGGAGCAACTGCTGAATACCCAGCAACCTAGTACCATCTTTTGTTCTTGATTTTACAGTGCATCTATTTTTATAGAATGAGGAATGCACAGTAAAAAATTACCATAGTGGCAGGGTATTCTGCAGTTAAGCAGAAAACTTATTTATGTGATGGTGCAGTAGAATTTCTGCAGTTACATCAAAATTTTGATCTCTCACCTACTTTTGCAAAAATTATTAGACCATTTCCAGCTTAAACGGCCAAAATAGCTTAAATATTGTTTCTGTCTCAAATTGTTGTTGTCAAAAATTTTGAAAAATGTTTGCAACCAATGCAGTTAACTTCAGATCAACTAAAATGAGATTTAAAGTCTCAGTAAATTTCATGCATTGAGTACAAAATTACAGTATGCCTTTTGCATTATTGCCAAGGAATAAAGCAGATGGTTATGACCTTGCCTGTTGCAAATGCTTGTAAGTTTCAAAATGGCAGAGAAGAATCTTACTTTGACATCACATTTTTGCAGCAAGCCAGTGAGCTAAGCAAGACATTTCCGGCTTTTCAAAGCAATATATAAACGACGCAAGCACATTTTACTTGCTTACCGCAACAACTAATTCTATCTAACATATGAAGCAAACCATTTCAATGTTTAGTTTCGTGTGTTTGTCAATTCATCTACACTACAGAACATTTAACCACAACTAAACGTTCACGCGCCCAAACCACATATGCAAGGCATGCAAAACCTATTAGCGTGAGCGTGTATTTTATACTGACTGTTGCTAGCAAACTTACCTTTTAATAACTAACGAACAAACCCTTTCGTTCCAGGTTTAGTATTTACACGTGCACTGATTGATCAGTCCCACGAACCACTACATTTCAAGCGAGCGACCAAAACCAAACGAACGGCAACATTTGACCTCTCGGCACGCGCACGAGTGGTTTGTAAACATGGGTACCTTGGTCAGCGGTAGCCGCTCGCTTTTTATACTTCATATATGGTATATGTTTATGTACTTAATGCCTTTGGCCACATTGAATCCTGTTCAACTACGTTAAACACCGTTAGGCAATGTTAAACCCTGTTAAGCCACACTGAACCACAGTAAGGCCGGTTAGGCAACATTACTGACCACATTAGGCCACACTGAACGCCGTTTGGCAACTCCGTTGAACCCCGTAAAACCACGTTGATCAAAACCCTGTTAAACCACATTACTGAACACCTTAAGGCCACACTGAACCACATTAGGACTTGTTGAACCCCGCTAGGCAACGTTGTAGCCCGTTAGAGCACGTTGAGCCCCGTCAGACCACGTTGAACCCCGTTAGACAACGTTGAGCCCCAAAAGGCCGTGTTGAATCCCGTTACGGGCCACATTAAACCCCGTTGAGCCACGTTTAAACCCGTTGAGTCACGTTGGACTCCTTTAGACCACGTTAATCCCCGTTAGACCATGTTAAGTCACGTTAAACCTAGTCAGGCCACAATGAACCCGATTAGGCATTCGAACCCCGTCAGGCGTTGTTAGACCCCATTAGACCTCGTTAGTTCCCTTTTAGCCACGTTGAACCCCATTAGGCCACGTTGAGTCCCGTCAGGCCAATTTGAACCCCGTCAGGCGTTGTTAGACCCCATTAGACCACGTTAGTTCCCTTTTAGCCACGTTGAACCCCATTAGGCCACGTTGAGTCCCGTCAGGCCAATTTGAACCCCGTCAGGCGTTGTTAGACCCAATTAGACCACGTAAGTTCCCTTTTAGCCACGTTGAACCCCATTAGGCCACGTTGAGTCCCGTCAAGCCAATTCGAACCCCGTCAGGCGTTGTTAGACCCCATTAGACCACGTTAGTTCCCTTTTAGCCACGTTGAACCCCATTAGGCCACGTTGAGTCCCGTCAGGCCAATTTGAACCCCGTCAAGCGTTGTTAGACCCCATTAGACCACATTGTTCCCCGCTGGTTTAGCCACGTTGAACCCCGTCAGGCCACACTGAACCCCCTTAGGCCTCGTTAGACCCCACAATACCACGTTATTCCGCGTTTAGCCACGTTAAACCCCGTCAGGCCAAGTTGGAATCTAACATGCCTCGTTAGACCCCATTAGACCACGTTATTCCCCTTTTAGCCACGTTTTACCCCATTAGGCCACGTTGAGCCCCGTCAGACCACATTGAACCCCGTTAGGTCTCGTTAGACCCCATAAGAGCCATGTCATTCCCGTTTAGCCACGTTGAACCCCGTTAGGCCAAGTTGGACCTGTTAGCCCTCGTTGAAAACCTTTAAGCAACGTAAAACCCCGTCAGGCCGCATTGAACCTTGTTAGGCTACGTTAAACGCCGTTAAGCCAAGTTTTACCCCGATAGACCACGTTGGACCCCGTTAAGCTATGTTTAACTCCGTTGAGCCATGTTTAACCCCGTTCAGCAACATTGAACCCTGTTTTCCCGTTAGGTCACGTTGAACCCCGTTAGGCCACTTTGAACCCAAATAAACAACGTTAAACCCCCTTTAGACCACATTATCCCCGTTAAGGCACGTTTAGCCCCGTTAGACCACGTTGAACCCCATCAGGCCACACTGAACCCCCTTAGGCCTCGTTAGACCCCACAATACCACGTTATAGCCTGTTAGGCTACGATAAGCCCCATTAGGCCACGTTGAACCCCTTTAGGCCACATTGAGCCCCAATAGGCCACATTGAAACCCGTTAGGCCATGCACGTTAAACCGCCAGAGGCCACGTTGAAACCCGTTAGGCAATGCACGTTAAACCGCCAGAGGCCACGTTGAAACTTTGTTAGACTACGTTATTCCCTGTTTAGCCACATTAAACCCCGCCAGGCCCCAAATACCCCGTAATTCCACATTTAACCCCGTTAGACCACAAAACTAGTCAGCTCTAGCTCAACGGGGTTAAACGTGGCTTAACGGGGTTCAATGTGGTCTAACGTGATTCAATGTCGCTTAATGGGGCTCGATGTGGTCTAACGGGGTTTAACCTTGCCCAAAGGCAATAAACATGGTCTAACAAGGCTCAATGTGGCTTAACGGGTTCAACCTGGCTGTTCAACTTGGCTTAACGGGGTTCAGTGTGATCTTACGGGGCTCAACGTGGCTTAAAGGGGTTCAATGTGGTCTAACGGGGTTCAACGTGGCTTAACGGGGTTCAATGTGGTCTAACGTGATTCAATGTGTTCTAACAGGGTTCAACGTGGCTTAACGGGGTTCATTGTGATCTAACAAGTTTCAATGTGACTTAACAGAGTTTAACCTTGCCTTATGGTGGTTAACTTGGCCTAACGGGGATTAATATTGGCTAACGTGGTTCAATGTGGCCTAGTAGTTTGCCGGCGTGGTTCAAACAATACCTATTTTTCTCTCATCCTCCCCTTCTTTTGTTTTTCTGCCCTAGCCCCAGTTCTCTTGCGTCCGCCTTCTTAATTTAGCGGCTTTGACGAACTAAGGGGGAAAAACGGGGACTACTTTAAGTCTAGCTCAAATAAGACTTAATTGGTATTGATAGTATTCCTCAAATTGATCATACTGGAATTTTAGTTTCCGCTTCCCAAGATGCTAGCTGATCCAATCCGATCAAATCATTCCCCCATTGTGATCAACTCAACTCCGGGATGGGGTACTCTCTATAATGGGGTACTCTCTATATTGGGGTACTCTCTATATTGGGGTACTCTCTATATTGGGGTACTCTCTATATTGGGGTACTCTCTATATTGGGGTACT
>JAOBRD020332580.1:0-21129 GCA_027575215.2 Hydrozoanthus sils | reverse complement strand
AACACAGTGGTCTGGCCGGGGCTCGAACTCGTGACCTTAGGATTACGAGCCGAACACGCTAACCGCTCGGCCACTGCACCACCAACCACATAAACCATATGAAAATGAATAAATAATAATTCCGCAGGTCTCTAGGGTTTGTGTGTGAAATTTGTGAAGTTGAACTACAACGGTTATAATGAAACCGCTAGATATGCTGGTTGAAGTGAACAACGGGGAATTAATAGTTCAAATATGGGGAAGCCTGAAAAATGAAAGTAAAACTAAATATATTTGAAGACTATGTGTGTACATATTTGAAATAATATACGCAGGTCTCTAGATTCGAAAGTCGAACTACAACGGTTAAATGCTGGTTGAAGTGAATAACGGGGAATTTATAGTTCGAACATGGGAAAGCCTGTAAAGTGGAAATAAATCTAAATGTATTTGAGAACCATACATGGATGTTTAAAGGGAGGAAATAGCGGGTAATTGTAAGGGTTTGCTAAAACAGCCCAGGGTTTCGAAAGAAATGGCACAAATGATTGTTAAGGCTGCCGAGTATAACGGGCAAATATGTTAAACACGAGAAAGCTTTATAGACCGACCGAAACCCGAACAAAAATAAGCTATGAGGAAAATGATATGGATCTATGTACGAAAAGGGCGCTCTAATTCAACAGGGCCGCGGAAACCTTTGGTAATTAATTTATACCGGCTCTTTAACTCATCTCGTAAGAGAAGAAATTACAACACCGTAAAATTGTTTTTTTTTCACTGCCTGTCGGCCGATGGCTATACTGTCCGAAACACTCGGTGTAAGCCTAACAGAATTTGTAATAAAGGCCAAACGTTTACTAAAGGTGCGGAGAAACAAATACATAAAAACAAGGATAATCCAACTGACCTGAAGCTATGGACTCCACAAGAAATGAAGAAGGAGGAGAAATATAACGGGAATTTTTATACCTATGAACTAATCTATGCGAGAAAAAGATGTGTGGGGGAAATATTTGTGTACAAAAGTAGTGGATTTTTGGGGGACAAGACAAGACAATAAAATAAAATTCGTAGCCTACATTTATCTATCTATTTATTTGTTTATTTGATAGATTCGTTACTAAAATAATTACATACACACAATACAGACAGTCAAAAGACAAAATAATGGGGCGTGACAAGTCCCAATTTAGAACTACCACCTTTCAGATCAAAATTATATAACTGCTATGTACATTGTACAGTATACAATGAAAGATACATGAGACATACTAGGTTACACTAAATTAATATTGTTTTATTTAAAAACAAATTTATGTAATCGCAAATTACTGCTTTTGTGTGGGCTGTGACATTGTTCAAAAACTAGCGTAGTGCTAAGTACTGGGGAAGTGTTCTGGAATGTCGAGGTTTCTCCGTGAGTAGACAAATCTGTAAGTGGTATAAACTGCATGTTCATATGCTAGTTTAAACCGTTACTGAAGTGAAATCTTCAAACTAGTTTAAAATTTTCAAAACTAAAGTTTGGCCCGTCTAATCTCCGTTTAGACATCAGTTTTTAACATTAATTTCGCTGAGCCAAGAGAAAGACGAATACCAAACGCGTATTTTAGCGGAAAAGCTGTGGAACCTTTTTAGCACATTAGATATGTGTGATGTCACATTTTTATCAAGGTAGGAGATCGATCTCACTTTCCCAGTCAAATTCATATCATATAGGCAAAGTTTTGCATGCCTGCTGGCCCAACGTTTGAGCAAAATCTCACTAGTTCGCTGCAAACGCTACTATAGAGCAGCTAGCTTATGGTCCTTTCGAACCATGGGACGTCAAAAATTGTCGTCGTATATTTTCAATTGTATTCGTACTGAGTGCACTGTTTTTAAAGCTTGTTTCAGGGACTTAACGTAGTCAGGTAAGCACTTTTATCCTTTAAAAGTCTAATAGAGGTAATGGAAAAGCACTTAAAGCTATAAAAACACCAATGGCAATATGGGTTTAGTTATTTTTAAAGTTCGCTCGCTAGTATGCCGCTGTGCCCTTCTATGGCAAAAAGAATTGGAGAGTTCAATAACAACCTTCTGTGACTTGTAATATGAAAATTCAAAGGCTTTTGTGGGATATACTTGTTTGTTATCAAATGCAAGTCTTTGCTGTATCTGGAGTTGTAGTTGGGGAGACTTTGTAAAGAGATGGGGACTACCAATGGTGCACCTTCCCAAACACAATTCACAGCATATTTGAACGCCTGTAGAGATGTCAGGTTTTACCCAAAAGACGTGACTCTAGTGTCAGATGAAAGCTTGGAATGAGTACTTTTATAAAAATGGGGTCAAAGGGGTGATATGCACTTTTTCCCTTTTGAAAGAAGTTTGGCTTATGCGTGTGTACGGGTTTTGTCTCTACGGTTGAGGACCATGCTCTCACCGAGAAGATTTTGTAAACGTTCGTGTAAGCGTTTTTTTCTGTGGTTGTCCTTTAGTCAGTTTTATGTTTTTACATGTCTGAGTAATAGTGTTATTGGGGTATACAAGTGGTGTGTGCTGGTGGGGAAGTGTGTTGGTGGGTTGGAGGTTGGTTTATGTTGGTAGATGTGCTGTGAAAGTGGTTGGGGGCTCTGTGTATACAGCATGCATACTGTTTAACGTCATGCTAGCCTGTGAACAGGCTCTTCAACGAAATGAGTGGGGAAAGGGGACTCATTTCGTCGAAGAGCCTGATCACAGGCTACATCATGAGTGTTGTCGTACGGGGAGGAGTAATGGCTGGTATGAGCATATGTTATTTGTGGTAGTTTAATGCCGTTTGGGTGCGAGAGCCCTGCAAGACCATCCATGCTGCATTATTTTGATTTTGTGTCTATGGCATAAAATAACAAGTGTATGAGAGGGAGTAAGAATGTGCACGCGACCCCTAACTGCAAAGAGCCTATTGCTGCATACATTTCTGCTGTAGACAAACGTATAAGAGAGCAAGAAGATCATTGTAAAAATTAAAATCAGAGGAAAAACAGAGGAACAAGGAACGAGGAAAATGATTTAGCAGTATGATGGCATAGTGATACAAAACTGAAGAAATATTAATAACAACATCAGTGAAAACAAATACTGCCAACATCAAAGCTTTCTGGTTTAATTTGCCATCTGGGAAAATTAGATCGAAAGTGCGAACATTTTATAGAGGTTTTTAATGGGGGAAGTCTATACCCCTCGTAACAAAGACACAAGTTGTTATTTGTCAAGCAATTTGTCATAATGCACTTGTCAGTGTAAACTCCCAACCCCCCATCCCGGGGAACGTGGGGCACTAGCACTGATAACTTATAAAAAAGGAAAAAGATGCCTGGTTAAAACAGCCCCATTAGTTTATCGACTCTTATAAAAGAACATAGCGCCAAGTCAGTTTATTTAATGCAAGAATAACTCTTTTTGATATATTAATCACATGTAAACTAACCAATGTCCAGTTCATTAATTGAGAAAAAGCTGTAGTATTCAATGCAACTTTCATTTCTAGGGCACTGAAAAAATATTTTTTAGAATTTTTTACACAGCAAAGTTTTGCAATCTAAGTTTTAATGAATGATGGAACAATTTACAAGCCGCCTTCTACTTTATTTTAATAGTATTGTCAGAAGTAAAGAATATCTTACTTAGCCATATGCTTAACCCCCGACCCCTGGAGCTTGTTCAATGAAAAAATCCCCGCTTATGCCCTAAATGTGCCCCACGCTTCCCCGGGGTGGGGGTGTACATTGACTAGTGTGTAAATCTTTACTGGTAAGTCTGCACCACCTTCCCTATTCTTACCCCTATTCTTACCGCGTTATATCTATCCCCATCCCTATCTTTTCCCTCATACCCGTCCCAATCTTACCTTATTTTTACTCACGTCCCTCATCTATCTCTACCTCTGTTTCATCTACATCTACTCATCTCACTCTCTATCTCTGTATACTGTATCTATACCCATAATATCTCCTTTTCCATTTCTAGTCAGGTTTTACGTTATGACAATCTTTTAGTCTTGTTAATTTTCACAGTTAGTAGCTCAAGGAATCGTTCTCAAACTCAAAGGCTTGTGGAAGAGCTATTTAATGCATGCTCCGCGTTTGATAGGTTAGACCGTCCTCTCGCGTGACAACGATCGTGCACACTTTAAGACAATGAAGCTTTTTCACCTGAAAAACTTTGAGGTTAATTTTCAGTATCTTAGAAACAATGACAATAGCCGATGTAGCAATTCTCAAAACTTTCGATGAAACCCAACAAAAACTTTTTTGTCTGATATATTTGTGCTTCTTGGCTTAGCATGAATGTTAATTGATTGTCGTTTCCAGTTCTCTCCTTGAGTTATATGTGGGCACTTTGCCCCCTGTTCGTGTACCGCCAAGCAACAAATATGGTAAAAGTTCAGAAGAATTTAGGCCTTTAACCAAATTACGCTGTATGATGTGTATAGTCTTTTTACAGTTATGGCAAAAATTTTTTCTATATTCGAAGGTCTACTTTACTGTGGCAAGCTTTATATATTGGGGAAATGAAATTAAAATTTAAGAACAAGGAAAAAGAACACCGGAAGGCATTTGAAATTGAGCAAATAGAAATTAAAGAAATGTGAGAGAGCACCTCACGTCGACAGCGCTGTAATCGAGTGGTTATCGTGACTCGTAATCCTTCTTCTGGGGACTAACTTATGATAGATTAGTGTTCTGTCCAGGGGGAGTCAAAGACTCTCATCAGCTTAGCCGACAACGGAAACCGGAGATAAGCGCCGGCCTGATGGGTCACATGGCTCGAGAAAAGAGCTTTAAAGCTTTATCTTTTAGCATCTCATAGGACAAGGCGACTCATTTGGCGAAAGTGTATTTTATTTACGATATATATTTCGAACTATTTCACGTCACAACAAAATATTTATTGTTAGCAGCCCATTCACAAATGGGATAAGTCAACAGTCTCATCTGGTTAAATCTCACTCTCAGTTTTTACTTATGTGAAAACTACTACGTTTCCCCTAAACCAAGGTTTAAAATTTATAAAACCGAGTGCTATCCTTAAACGGAGAGTCAAACTGTTTTCTCGTGCCCAGTCGTAGCAAACTTAAAGCGTCGAAAAGTGGAATGCCGTCGCACGCCTGTCTACAAGCTTTCAAAGCTTAAATACACGCGTGTATATTTTATTTTCCAAGTCATTACAGAGATTTGAAAGTTAATGCCCAACTCAAATTCATTCTCAATGAAAGTTCAGTGTTGAAAATTAACTTTGTTTTCTGAAGGGCTATACATTTTTTACTCACAAACTTTCTATTGTGTCAGTTTATTTACATGTAAAATTGATGTTACAAGGAACAATCTTCTGATATTATACATTGAAATTTGATCAGTTTTTTCTCAGTTCGGCAAGTTTGTGCGTTTTTCTAGACAACTTTAAATTTACTAATAATAAGATTGTTGAACAAAAGAGAAAATTTTTGTTCACAATTTCTCTGGGCCTTACTTACAGATCGGCTTGGTCGAGTTAATGCAGAATTATCTGGGCATTTCTTTCGGTCCGGCGCTCCTAGCTGTCGAATATCGAGTGTTTAAAGAGGAAGAGTTGAATTTCTTCAAGTAAAAGCAAATATAATACATTGGACGGAAACAAATGCCTTTTCGTTTCTTTTGCGAAAGATTTTTGAACAAATGTATGAATTATTCGATTTCATTTGCAAAAAAGTGTAACACAGGTGAAACTTGTCTTCTAGGACAAAAAAATATCCTGACAACTTTCAGCAAATTGAAACTGTTCTACACAGAAATGTTTTGTGGTTGTTTGTTCTGTTTAGCCGAGAAAGTTGGCATTTAGAAGGTTATCTTCATTTACAACCTCGTGGCCGTTGATTACTTCGATACACTTGTAGTATACTTCAAGGTACTTGTATACGTCGAGGCAGGTTTCGTCATGGAAAAAGAACTTCGTGCATCTAATCTCGCACATAGTGGTACCTTCACAGGCATCTTTTACTTTTGTCAAGAACAGAGGGGTGGTGGGACAGTACTTGTTTGCAACCAAATTGCCTGTGTGTTCCGTGCAGAGTCCAAAGTTACGGCGACCCCAGAAAGCAGATATTATGCTAATGTGTTTGTACTCGTTGCATCTTAGCCATGCTGTGTCTTCTTCGCATTTCACTGTACCGTTCTGTTGAAAGCGAGTGTAGATAGTTTGAATACGTTTAAAGCTGTCAATTAGTTAAAAAGTGTTTTGGTACTAACTGGAATCTCTACTGAGGTGAAGCCTTACACATTTTAGGCGACTGGACGAATGTATTTGTATCAATCAATACCATTGCGTTTTGATTCTTCTTTAAATGTCTGCTAAGACTTGAGAACTTCAAAATAATCGCAGTTTTGTTATTCGATTAGTTATTCAGCTTTGGTTTCGCTTCAGTTTCACAGAAACCTAATCACTTGATTATCTCTCTCTCACAACTTCCTTAGTTTAAAGATTGTTCCTTTCACTTGGATAAATTGATGGATTTGTTCGACTGAACAATCACCGAAGGTACTTACGTAACGTATCGGCGTTGGACCAGCAGGACCTGGGGGTCCTGGCATACCAGGAATACCTGGGGGTCCAGGCATACCACTGCCACCGGGCATACCGGGAGATCCGGGCATACCCGGGGGACCGGGCATACCATCAAGACCCGGAGGACCTTGGAGACCGGGAGCTCCGGGCATACCTGGGTCACCAGGCCATCCAGGGGGACCAGGGTCTCCCTTGGCACCCGGTAGTCCCATACTGCCGGGCTGTCCAGAAACACCAGCCTGACCATCTCTACCAGGGGGTCCCTGTAGACCCTTGAGGATGAATCCCAGGGTCACATTCTGATCTTTTAGTAGCTTGTTAAGTAAGGGTGGAATAGGCGCTACAGGTAATGACGCCTGTAAGAAAATAACAACAGGAACCAATACAGTAAGTCATCTTGCTTTCATCATCATCATCATCACCGTCATCACCATTACCGTTGTATTTAATATCTCATGAATAATTACAACAACAACAGAATCAATACAATAAGTTATATAGCTTTAAGTGAGTCACGCATATCATCATTACCATCAACATCACCGTAATCATCATTATCGTTGTATTCAATATGTCATGAATAATTACAACAACAACAGAATCAATACAATAAGATATCTCGCTTTAAGTGAGTAACGAATGTCATCACCATCATCATTGTGTTCAATATCATGTTTCATAAAGACAGCAACAACAAGGACCAACACAATAAGTCATCTAACTTAATTAACTTGCAAATTATAATTCACGCCAAGAAGCTAATTATAATAACAGATAAAGTCTCTATATTGGATATTAGCTTTTATTTCAAGTCATTTACCGATGTGAGTAGGTTTGTTGTGAGTTTTACTTTTTATCTTACTTTATTTTTTTGTTAGCTCGAACACAATTTGCAATGAACGTGATGTTATGAAAACAGTCGCTTGATTTAGGGCGTTATTGTGCCTTGTCGTAGTGAGCCTTGATAAGAGAAATTTTACGAATAAGGATCTTTTAAAATATGAGTGTATAAAAATGATTTTTCAATCTAACAACTGATAATCGTATTTCATGAATCAGTATTTAGTAGCTGACAACTAGCTGGATTTTGTTTAGATTATAACATCCGGATAAAATGGATTGTCAGTTAAGTAAAATTGGTGTACATACCATTCTTATTATCTACATATTGTCCTACAAAAATGTCAGTTTACAGTTATGGTCGAAAAGATTTTGAAAGATGAACACGAACAAACCATACTTTGTCTGCCAATTTGCCAGCTGTCATCATAATATATCAAAAATAATTATATCTCAACTTATCAACGATTATAATATTCTTAATCTTTTTATCGACTCAATAGGTTGTTAAACTATCAAATGAAATATTCCATTACCACGCTCTGCGCTAGAACTATCGCCAGGAAACAAGCCAAAATCATCGGGAGCCTCCGTTTTTCGGTGGGTTTGTCCCTTGAATATTGCAAGACCGGTTCTTAGTTCTATCTCCGGAGGAGATTTGTCACAGAGCACAACAACGCGCTCGAAAATTTATCGATGAGTGCACGAAGAACGAGACTCGACGTTACACACTCTGTTCCTTTTTTCCCTTTTTCATCTAATAATACTCTTAAATATCGATAAAATGTATCGCCAAAGAGAAATAGAAAATCCCCGTTTTCTTCAACGTGTAATTTTAATGATTAAATACTCGAACCAAACTTGCTTCGTTTACTAAACATGTACCGTATTTGGGCAAGGAGCAGGTGGTATTTGCCAAATATGGCACAAAGATCAAGTTTAACCAGGTACCAGACGATTTAATCTATGATCTCGCAATTCCTTTGTCATCTTCTTTGGGCTACCCGTACTTCTTTTTTCTTTGAATCTTAGGCATCAAACATGCATCAATGGTTGGAACTATCAACCATTCATTGAGTACTTCTACACTTCAGGGCGCATTGACCTCACAAGCCGTGTAAACTTTAGTCAAGTGTGTAATCTTTGCACCATCTCTGCTTGCACATTGTAACATCCAAATAAAAAAATAATATAACACTTAAATAGTGATAAAACCCTTCAGTTCTCTATGTTTAATAAATGCTAGGTTAAAGATTATTATGCTATCTGCAATTAAGAAAAATATGAATTCACAATAATGAGAAATAAAAACAACATGGCTTCCTCAATTGACCTTCTCGCCTCTCAGTTAAGGAAACCGTGTCGTTTTATTTCTCAATACTATTTAACACAATCATTTAGACATAAAAAATGAGGCCTTCCACTAACTTACCGTTGAGTCGAACAGGACGATGCCCAAAACGGCGATCAACGACAAGCAGACGAGCCTCATGACCTAAAAGAAAGCAAAAGCTTTCAAAATCCACACATCACATAAGACGACATCCAGTTTCTAAGTTACCGTGATTTCATCGCTAGAGTAAATTGTTTATATATTAGACAACTGACTATGAATACCTAATTAACTTTGTCTCATGGCGCAAGTATTTATGGATAACGTAGTCTCCCGTTCAGAGAGGAAAACGGGCGTTACTTGCTAGTTTACGACTGGTCAGCAGGTGCTGCTCTGTTATTTTTTCAACTTACAAAAATTTCGCCCAATCAGCACCCAGCTTTTTGACAGTTTGTGTTATGGTACGCAAGTTTTGAAGATGATCTTTCTCGCTTTGTAGAAACAGTAATTGAATTTCCCGCCCGAAATAAATTTTTTTGAACAAACACATTTTCTTAATTTACTCCTTTTTTCCACCTAATAACTACAGACTCTAGATGCAGTAAAAGTAATTTCTTGTTGTCTCTTAGGGTTTCCTTGGTGTGTTTAAAAACTAAAATAGCGTCATCTGTCAATACAACAGGTCCTGTGCGGAAACTATTGATTTTGCTCCAAAAACTCCTAGATTGACTTTGATAAGATTTGTTTTATCGTGTTTAACAAATTGTTAAGACCAGAAGTTATTTCTTGAGCTTCGACCGACATTTTACATTATATCTGAGTTACTATAATTTTACCAAGTCAACCAGCACGATGTTTGTAAGCTAACATCTATTCATAACTTAACACCAAAAACCGGGTTATGAAAACAAATAATTCTTCAATCTCAGGAAGAACTCTAAGGAACAAATTACAAAAAAGGCTTGAAGTAATCCGTAGATTAAATAGTAGCTTTGATATGTCAAACACTTCAAAAGGTTTGATTTGACCTGGTTCAGAGTTATAAACAAGCAATGATCAAACATTATGGTTTCTCGTTAGAAAAGCTACAAATAATTTTAAGTTTGTAATAAAGTAGCCATTAAATGCTATCATTCTATTAGTAAGAACAACAGGTAAACTAGATAGGTTAAGTTTTCAACCTACCTTTATGTATTTGTGACACTTAAGAGCATCTTGGGCCTTAAGAGCCACAAGTATACTTACAGTTCAACAGCGCGCTCTGTACCAGATTTAAAAGCGCCAAGAACTAATAGTTGGAGCCCGCAAAGAACAAGCTTTTCTCCAGAACAACCGAGACCCTGTCCAAACGACTTCGATATTCTGTATGTTACTTTATTGCAACCACAATCCAGTCGAGGCTAACGCTCTCACAACTGCTGATGATTTCTTGGAATTGATAAAACAGTCTTATAAAGTTTGACTCCACGTCGAGGGCGTGAAAATCCTTAAAATCGTGTTGCTTCTATCTCCGAATGTTTACTACACAGGTAGTTGATCTTATTCAGTCTCCAGCCACAGAAGGAGTCGAAGTCGTCAAGACAAGGTAGAAATTCTTCCGAGAAAGGCAAGTTCTTTAAATTTATCCCTTTCGCAGGTTCTCCTTTATACTGCTAAGTTGCAATTTTGTAAAACCAACCTGTAGTTATGGTCCAATTTGAATTTCGTCTGCTTATTCTTGTAAAGGAATCTTTCCGCGAATGATTTCTATCTTAATTCTATTACGATTGCTTTGCCGAGATCGGGGTTTGCGCAGGCGCAGTAGCCAACGTGCGATAGAAACTTATTAATTGGTCAACCGCGGCATTACGTGTGCAGTGGCCCCGTAAATCTTTTGTACACAACATTGATAAGCTGTGACGTAATGTAGCGATCCGTTTACACTTATTGAGCCAATCACAATAGAGAATAGCAGTTCCACCAGGCTGTTGCACTGGCAAAGGGTAACAATTCTTGCACTTAAGGTCAATAGATACTCAAAATACGCTCCTACAGGTTGTTGAGTTCTCAATATTTATCTAATCAAGCGTTTTATTAGCAGAGTTTTAAGAAACAAGTGCATAAAAAGAAAAATAAAAGATTTATTGTGTGGCGGTGGTTTTTAAAGCAGTGTGAAAATTAACCTTTTCTTCGCTATCTTTACTTTTTTATAATTTTACTACTCACAACTAGCTCAGGAATTGGTGTCGCGACAAATCCGAAACCCTGTGCAAAAAGTTAATTAATCAAAAGTTTACACTGTTGATGGAAAACTTCCAAAGTGTTTATATTATGGTGGCAATGGTAAAAACAGTGGATTTGACTAAAAAGAACGAGTCTCAGAGACATGTACAGGAAGGAATATAAGATCTCACGTTAGGCGTTTAGCTGCGAAGTTTACAAGGCCGTAATAACAAATGCATAAATAACAGCAAAATATCATTTTTCAAATAAAAGGGAGGAGGAGTTTAATACGGACAAGTTCTAAACAAAACTTTATCTTTCACGATTATTTTGTTTTGTCCCATTAATAAGTCAAATTGTTTATATACTATAGAGTAAATCAATTGATAGAAGTTGTTCAATTCTTCTAGTAAATAAAACAGCTTAAAGCTATTATGGTTCAAAGAATGAAAACCATACTAAACTTGTCAACACTTGTTAGTACTAGTACAGGTGCCTATTCTTGGCCTTGTTGCTTAATTACAATTGTTACTTGGTTTAGATTCGTAAACTACAAACAGGGAAACTTTTGTACTTTCACAGACATGATTTGTACCTTAAAGATTTCAAGAGGTTGTTTGTTTCGATTAAAGGAACTCCTCAAAAGAAACTGAAAGAAAAATTACACTAATCTCCTGTCAAAATATAAACAAGTTTTCAAGAAAGTGTCGTGGTCCGTAAGCTTTTTAATTCGTGAACAAAGATTCATTTACTAGTTTATAGTGTTCTGTTCTTAAAGAAAATGAAAGCGTATCTTTGTTCGATTTACCATTAACGTTTACACTCGTCTGCAATAGTCTTATGTTTCGTATAATAGAGATAACTAGTTGATGTTGCTTATACGTTCTAAAAAGCCTATAGGTTTTCTTACAATTGTCCTTGTCACATATTTCAATAGAAGCAAAAATTTAGATAGAAGTTAAAAAATTTTCAATTCTGACATCGTAATAAAAAGAAACTTGAGCTTGAATGTGTTACTTTAAATGCACAGCTTAGCTTTTTTTAAATAACTTAGATCTTTCTTTGGTTGAAAACTAAAAGAGCAGTTCAAATTACGGTTTGTAAATATTGACTTTTGTAAAAGAACAGACATTCACCGCAAAGGATTATTGGTATGCTCTCTTTGGAAATAAGTCAAACAGTTTTGTTAACTGCGTTCAGTTGAGTACCCAATAGAAAACTCGGAACGCCAGCTTTCCAAAACTAAACGTTTCTTCCGGTTAGAAATGCTGTGGTTGATATTGCAACCAACGTAAGAAATAAGTCTTTTGACCAGTCTAGTTAGCGAGGAAATGTAAAACTATTGTTTAAAAGCACAAGTTCTTTAGCGCGGATTGGGGTTAATTAATGAAGTCTTAACGATCTATGACTTTAAAAGCGTTTCTTTTACAAAACAATCAAACATTTTAACACTTTAAAGCAACGAAGTAAGTCTCTTGTAACTGCCTTGTAATGCTCTATTTGATAATGTTTGCACACGTACAATGACTTGCTTAGGTGCCCAACCATGCGTGTGAACAAACGCCCACATGTGTGGCCGAAATATTTTCTCATTATGATGGCGCCAGATGACAATTTGTTGTTTATAATATAGTAATAGACTTTTAGCACGCTAGCATGGCATAGAAATATACCCAGTTTATCGGGAAAACGAATCCAGAGTCAATCTCAGCACATTGATATAAGTAGAGCTACAAAGTCTCGTAAAGATTAGCCGCAATTTGACGGAGAAATAAAAGTTTGAAACTGGATAACTTTCCAATGAAAAGTAAGGTGTTCCCCGATCAAGCCTCGTTGCCATGTTTTCCCATACATTTCTCTATAATAATCAAGTTTCAAAACTTCATATCTGTATTTGTTTTTGGGAAGTGGGAAAATTTTTCTTATATGGATGCGCTAAATTTGGCGATGGCCACAGTTTCTTAATATGTTTGCGTGAAAAGGGTCTATATTGTCTCCCGAACCGTGTACTTCGTTACTGTAACTCCGTTGAACAATCATGCACCTGTGTATTTACTCTAAACAACAATCCTGTAAGACTGATATAAATTTTTTGTTAGCTTGTTAGTTGAACTGAATCCTCCTTGGGAGAGATTGCTGTGATGGAAAACGAATAAACACTAAATAGCCTTATTTATCACTTTGTCGCTTTAAAAAATGTCTTAAGAAGAAATAAGTCTGCCACCCTCAGAGAACTTTTATTTATGACGAAAATGTCTTAAATTAAAAGTGGCCCCGGTTCGGAACAAGATCGGCTTGACTATTTTCTATCTATATCATTTTATCTGGATCTATTTATGGTGTGATATTACGAAACAATGCTACAGCCCCTTACTCTTTGAAGTTTAATGATAACTTAAGGCGTCTTTAATTATGCGGTTGGCTTTTAATTATGCGGTTTGTACATTAATTATGCTGTTTGGACATTGATTATGCGGTTTCACCATTAAAGTACAGTTGCAAAACAATAATACACCGTGGGGATTTTTATATCAATACATGATATAAAAATATTACAATATTGGATGGTATTAATATTTCCTAAAAACATACTACACTAACTATGTATCAGACAATACTGTAGTGAAATGCACTCTATTTTGAAACTATAGCTCCAAAGTAGAAATAAGCTAGATTAAAAATATGAACGACCTACTCATATATCGAACAGAACAAAGTAAAATAGCGGCGCATAACGGTCCGTGTTTGCAAAATGCTAGAAACTCAATTTCATCAATGTTTCGTTGGTGAAACTTCCTAAAATTTGATCATAGAGGGTAAAGTGTCTTTTCCTTAACATATTTGAATTTTGAAGAACCTTTTGAACCACATTTGAATTCAGAAATAGATCTATTTCGAGTCTAATACAAGAAAACATAAATACCCAAACCTTCTGATTAGAACAAACAGTAGCGCTTGTGTTGGTAATTTAGCCCAGGTAGAGTTATCGCTTTAATAATAGCATAATAAACCGCCCGGGCTTTGAGATCCTTCCATAGGTTTTAAAGTTCATTAATAAGATATCATACCTGGAATAGCACGCAAACACTCGTGTTGGGAAAAGGCTTTAATCTGCTGTTTTTGTCATAGCTCTGAATTAGTTAAACAATTCACCGAGAAACGCAACGTTCTTTACACAGATGATTTTTTCCTTTCATAATTTTCCGAAGGATAAAAAAAGTTGCAAAACGTAAAAACCTTAAAGATAGCCTGCCTCAAAAAAGGTTAAAGATACGATCATATCCAATGCCTTTCAAACAATTTTCGATTCCATTTCCTGAAAGACGATGCATAAATAACGCAATATTTTTGTCAAAATAACTTCTTCCTGTATCACGTCTGTTCGCCTGACTTTCTTTGTTTTAATACCCAATTCAGACCACGTGACTGGCCAGTTAGTACGTTGAAGCGTCAAGCTTAATGTGCGTTCGTTCCCTTTAGTTTCCTTTTGTTTAATACCTTCTACAGCACCCAAACATTTGAGTTGGTGGTTTAGCAAAATTTAAAAAAAAAAACTGAAAGAAATGCGGAAGATTAATAACTTTTTGGGCGTAGAGTATTGCTCGAAACGTTACCGAGGATTTTCGCCTATCAACTCTTTGACTCATGTTAACCCCCTTGGGAAAAAAATCGTAATCAAGCAGGCAAAATCAAACTTTTCACGTTATTTTCCAGTTTACGTGAAAGCTACTGTTCCAAACGTTAGACCTAGAAAACGTATCCGAGAACGTATTATAATTTTATAGCCAAACAAGATTGTCCCGAGTATACATTAAGCGTTTCGTAAGTAAAACAGGTAAAGTCAGACACTTCAGTTATCACATTACAGGTTATATTTGTAATAACTTATAGTTGTATTATAAAATTGGTTTCAAAACATTTGAGCTAAACGTCAGTTCTGGGGGAACTTTTTAAATACATGCATGATCTTCGGTATTGTTGAACTTTTTGTGAAACCGCTTTGTCGAGTTACCAGCTAGTGGTATGAGTTAAGGTCTCGCTATACACATTGTAACAGACCCAAAAATTATCTACAAATTTTTGAGACTCAAACGCTTACTCTGTTTATGATGGAAAGGCCGCCGGCATGGTAGTTTTTGTCGAAAACTTTTACAGTTTCATAAAACATAGAATTTCCAAGTATCTTTTTCCTGTCCAAGTAACTCAATTTTTTTTTTCTTAAATTAATAACAAAGAAATCTTCCAATACGTAAGCTCAAAAAGTGTACAATCTCCATATCGAAGATAGCAATAAAGAAATGTAATCCATCTTCATCAACATGTAATAACAAACCACGGAAGTCCGTGGGTCTTTAAATGTAAACAAACAAAAAATTAGAGTTAGTAAAAAAATGAATTGGGATTTTTAAGGCCAGTAATACACGCGTTTCTTGCTGAGGATCAGAAACAAAACCTAGTTAAAAAAGCTTGTTTTTCTCTTTCTTCTCTTGACCGGATTGGCCTCGTACAAGCAATCTTACCTGTATCTAGTCTAAACAGTTCAAGTAAGACAACAGCTTACAAGTAGCTATGTAGTTGTTAATGATTATTGTGTCAGTCAAGAAAAAAAGCTAAGACTGTTGAGTTTTTTTCAGCCAAATGTGCATTTGTATGTTTACGGTGAAAAGAGAATGTATAAGTATTTTGTTGGAATTCGGAAATGACACCTTTTGGGTTTTTCTACTGTTATAAGTTGAAATTGCAAGGCACTATACAATAGCTTAATTTGTTTGCGACTGGTAGTACCCGCTGTTCTCGAGTACTCAAAGCAGGTTGCGGAGTTCTTCCCACAGAGAGATTGACAAAGCAATTCAATCAAAGTATCGTTTTCTTTTATGATATTGCTGGAATTACCCCTCAAATGAACTACCTAACAACTCCTGTTACTATATGCAACCAAATTTTCTCGCTGAAGATTTTATATTGCTTTAAAATATAGCGGATTGTAGTTCATAAGTCAAACAGCTGTTGTACAAATACTTCTAAAAATGACCTTGTTAATTAAGAGCGTTTGTCTTGGACAAAAAGTTCCCGCCTTTTATTATGAAGTTACTTGTTAGAATTCGCCATATATAAGATATTCAGTTCGAGTTAATTGCAAGAATAGACAAACAGAAACAACGAGCACCTTGCCTGAATTCATTCACGTAACTAAGCACAGCAAGTACTTTACAGATAAAACTGCAATCAATGAGAAGCTTTTACTTACTTCAAGAGAAAGTTCTTGATGACTTAGAGTGCTGTTCCTACTCGGGTTCTCCGGCCTGGCATTATTGCAATTTCACTCTCCAAAATCCAAAAATCCCGAGTGCGTTGACTGACTGCACTCGCCAGGAACAAAAATATGCAACGTATTCTATTGTTCTTCAACTTTTGTAAATTTGTCACCCAGAATGCAACGGGTGCGCTCTCGTGCATTCATCCGTGCGTTTAGTAACTAATGGAAATTAAACAAGTATATATAGTGTTGTTAGCAGAAATTCATAAATTTTTAATTCATAGGTTTGCAGGCAGCTTTTTTAAAAGTTGTTTTTGAAATTTCATTTGTGTTAAAATTATTAGTGGGAAGAGCTAACTTTTTGCACTGGCTTTTTCTTCCTTGTTTAATTTTTCCATTGAACGTTTCGGCAGACGAAAAAGTGACGCGAGCCGACTTATAAGCAGTACAGCAACTAATTTCAGATCACCTTTGAAGCTACTTCAGTTCTCTTTTTAAAGCTTCAGTCGCGTTGACCACAACGGTTTATCTTAACACGGAAGCGGGGAATCGGTAAGTTTTAAGATTCTTGATAGATTTGGTTTTACATAGCTACATAACAAGGCCATGAAAACATCACTTCAGATCTACTTAAAGCAATTTCATGCCTCTTTTAAAAGCTTCAATTTGTATTGACCAGACTGTTTATCGGGTGAGTTTTACATAGCTACATAGCAGGGCTCGAAATTAACTGGCTACCAAAGGCAACATCATGGTAACATGAGCTCATGTTTTAGTAGCAATGAATAAAATTTTCAACGTTTTAATCGTACTATGCTTGCGTCTGTAGCTGTGCGTGCAAGAATTACTACGTTTGTTTTCAGATTTGTTTATCCAAGAAAGCAATGGCAAGCCTCATTCGTTCATCACATTGTTTATCGTTTAATGACAAACAGTAATTCGTAACCGTCGCCTGGTTAGCCCAGTTGATAAGGCGCCAGTCTTTCGTGCAGGAGGCCCGGGTTCGATTCCCAGTGCCGGACCTTCACTCAGGGTCTTAAAATAACTGAGGAAAAGATGCTGCCTTTGCTCTAACATCTGCAAACGGTTAGATCTTCGCGTCTTCTCGGATAAGGACGTTAAACCGTAGGCCCAGTCTCTCGACCTCCTATCGGGGGACTTAAAAGAACCCACAATACCCGAAAAAGAGTAGGGTGATCCCGTTGTCGTGGTCTGTCTACTACTAACTGAGGGCAACTCTTAATGAATATAATTGTTAACCGTACATAGCGGACTATCTAAGACCCTGCAATACCAAATAAAGTCAACTGTAAATTATTGTTAAGCGCCTTTGAGCATCTACCTATGGAAAAGGCGCTATATAAATGCTAAACATTATTATTATTATCATTATTATTATTATTATTATTATTATTATTATTGTTATTATATATAATCAGTTGCAAAGATTCCACACAATCATGTTGTAGCCAGCTGGCTACACGCTCTAAAGGTTTAGCAGCCAACCAGCACTCATTTTTTGGTAGCGGTGGTAAGTTTGACCCCTTCATAGCAGTTGATAAAAAAACTGAATAATAATATATAACTTTACAATCAGCATGCATAGCAAGCTGATAAAAGTAGTATAAATATATTTACGATTAAAAAGCTAACAATTTAGAATTTACACTATGATATGACTTTGTATCTGTCAATATGTACCTATGACTATATAACTATGTATCTATGACTATATAACTATGTAACTATGACTCATAGCTTCACCTGTTGGTAAACTTAAGATGTCCAGAAATCACTTTGTTCTACACAAGGAGAAAACGAACTATCTTTATCCCCAACAACTGTACGTGTCTTGGTAACAAAGACTTGGGAAGAGGTTGTAAATCTTACTCATGGGGTTATCTATAACTGGTTTAAGAACTTGTTTCGTAAAATGTTCATGGTGGTTCCTGATGGATTTCACTACAGCAAGCTTGCGGGCATCAAAGTATGGTACCTTTAGAAAGATGAAGGAAAGGGCCAGTTTTTGTTCTCTTTCCAATTTATTTGTTGGTAATTAGGTAATGCTTAGTGGAAAACTGGACAAGCATAACCTGAGGACGATCTATATTTATAATACGCGCGTGGTAATAGGCTGTAGACGAGATTTTCAGGTCGAACACAAGCGCGCTTAATAGAAAGTTCATCCATATAGTTTTTCCACGTTCAATTAGCTTTGACTCCCCTATGACTGTAGAACTGAGTAGCTTTGTGTGGTGTACTGACTCGATGGACCTTTCACCATGATACTCGTCCTTTGAGACTTTGGAGAACTACGCCCGAAACTGATGATTAGTTATGACAACAGCAACAAAACAACAAAACAACAACAACAACAACAACAATCCTTTATTTTACCCTTAGTACAGTTAAGAGCGTTACAAAGATTCATTACTTGATATAATTTGAATTCAAAGTTTCATTTGATAGAGTCTTGATCTGGACCATCATGTTGTATCATTTTCTATGGACCGTTGGTCTTCTTTCCCACGTTTTCTGTAGTTTCTTGTCTTCCTGTCTTCTTCACGAGCTTTCAACACTCTTGCCCTCTTCAGGTGAATACCTTATTTACTAAATATATTCAGCTGATGAGAGCAGGACTGCCGAAAGCTTGTGAAGACAGGAAAACGAGAAACTACAGAAAACGTGGGGAAGAAGACTAACGGTTACAATATTCATGATGCAAATTTTCATTGTTCATAGTGATATGGAAATTAGATTTCTCATAGAAAAACTATAACTATTGAAAGTGGTGACTAATGTGCTTGACGTATGTTTCCTTAAAGCCCGGGTACACCCAAAATGTTGTTGAAGAGTGAGGAAGTTGAAAAAGATATTTGAATAAGAATATTGAGTAAAATCGTCAAACCGCTCCTCCTGGCAAGGGACAAGTACAGCTTTTGTTTGAGGATGGTTTGGCGAATTTATATCAAATATTAACTTCAAAATTAATTTTTAAACTTCCCCGAAAACCGTCTTTAAAAAACCAATTTTCAAAAACTAAAATACAACTCAAAGCTCATCCAAAAAATTACAAAATATTCAACTTGATTCCCCTTCATACCATCTGTGTTTTAAGCGATACGATTTTGTAGATTCAAATCATGGCCACAAGTGGCCACAAAGCGCGCTTTGGCTGTACTCAGGCCTTAAAAAGGTAAAAGGTAAATTTATTGAGACTGTATAAAAGCTAAAATGTGTAAAAACCAAATGTTTTGATTTAAAAAGTCATCTTCAGGGTTTTGTTCGACCGCGTAAATTTTCAAAACTTTGTTAATTCAACTCTTCGGTCTTTTCAAGATCTAGAAGAACCACTCATTTCATATTTTTTGTTTAAAGAACGTCAATGAATAACTGTTAAATTACCTTTCTGTGAACGAAATGAGAAAGCAAACTCGGTTCTTTTAAAATACAGACTTAACCGTTTTACGCAACATAAATACAGAATTGAAGTCATTTGGCAAACACGGAAGGTTAACTCCATGTTCGGGTCGAAAGATAAAAACTGCCATAAATCCCATCTTGTATATGAAGGACAATCCAGTTGCGGGGAAAAGTACATTGGCGAAACACAAAGAAATTTTAGCGTAATAATCAACAAACACTAGGAAAAAGCTAAGTTGTCCGAACCTGCAAGACACCTAAAACAATTCCCATCTCACTGTTTTACGTGGCGTGTAATAACACCTGCACGACAATAGGGAAAAAGAAAAGTTATAGAAGCATTAACGATAGCAGAAAAGAATCCATCTCTAAGTAAAAAAGCTACAAGCCCATCCAATTTTCCTGTTCCCAATGGGAACAACTATTAAGTTAATCTTAAAAGATTATGAAGTTTTGAAAATTTACGCGGTCGAACAAAATCCTGTAGATGACTTTTTAAGTCAAAAACATTTGGTTTTTACATGTTTTAGCTTTTAACAGCCTAAATAATGGTAACTCATGGTAGACATGAACGTTTTGTTGGTACTGGCCCACTAGAATTGCAGGGCCAATCGAGCAAGGGTGCGCTAATTCTTTAGTCTTATATCACAGTTAATCTGGAACGGATATTCATTCGACCAAATTATATTGCGAATAGCTTGTACAACAAAGACGAGTTAAACACTAAACCTCAAAAGAGGTAATGTACTAGCTAAGGTTCTGTGGAGTTAGGACGTTTTGGATGAGGTGCACCCTTCTCCGGCAAAGTTTTATGAAACGGTGTTAACAGAACAACGAGTGAGCAAAATCAAATAGATACTTCATGCAAATATCAAAGGTA
This sequence comes from Hydrozoanthus sils, assembly GCA_027575215.2. NCBI lineage: Eukaryota > Metazoa > Cnidaria > Anthozoa > Zoantharia > Hydrozoanthidae > Hydrozoanthus > Hydrozoanthus sils. The sequence goes on along the minus strand of JAOBRD020332580.1, from coordinate 645 downwards.
GTGGCATTGGCAAAGGTAAAGGCAATGGCAACAACGATTATCTAAATAATTATACTTATGACAATGGCAATAACAATAATTAGTCTTTACCACACAAGTGAATATCCATTTTCGCGCGTTTTGATTGGTTAACTCAGATTGCTCGGAGGTAAAATATCCAGTGCTATTTACCTCCGAGCAGCGAAAGAGACGGAAACAAAATGGCTTGCTGTTTCGCTTCGGTTACCGAAGAGGAAATAAGCTCAGTGAATGATGAAGAAGTCTCCAAAAACATAAAATTGGCAACAAAATTTGGTTTGTCAGTATTTAATGGTAAGTAACTTATAATTGTCATGTGACTTCTACTCGATAGCGCGACGGCGCGCGTAAAATTTTTTGTAAAATAGCTCTAATACTTGTGTTTTTGTGGGTGTATTGCCAAAATTAAAATATTTTTTGGTTCATTGTTTATTCAACTTGTGTGGTTTATACTAAAACAATTATTCACCTAAGCTTCGTGGCTCGGCAAATATCCACCACCATTTACCTCCACTTCGGTGAATTGTTAATCATTATAATAACTATAATAGTAATAATAATAATAAAAATAATAATAATGATAATAACAATAATAAAAATGACAGTAATAATAATAGCCGTAATAAT
>JAOBRD020332475.1:0-21132 GCA_027575215.2 Hydrozoanthus sils | reverse complement strand
TCATGGGGATGGTAAATTATCTGGGAAAATTCGTGCCACGACTGGCAGAGATCAATGCACCCCTCCGTCAGTTACTCACAAAGACTCGCTGTGGACATGGGGTGCTGACCAGCAGGCAGCATTTAGACACATTAAGGAAATTCTCTTATCCTCAAGGGAATTAGCACATTACAGCCAAATGCGTGAAACTATCATAACAGCTGATGCAACAAACATCGGAATTGGAGCAGTCCTCATGCAGTTAGATGAGGGTGGGACCCGTCGTCCTGTATATTACGCCTCGAGAGTGCTGTCCGAGACAGAGCAAAGATATGTGGTTATTGAGGAGGCTTTGGCCGCCACGTGGGCATGCAAGCGGTTTGCGCAGTATGTGTTAGGGTTACCATTTACGTTACAGACTGACCACAAACCTCTGGTGACGTTGTTTAACACAACTGAGCTATGCAAGATGCTACTTCGCATTCAAAGGTCTCGCCTTCGGTTAATGAGGTTCAGTTATAATGTAGCTTATGTTCCTGGTAACCAGCAGATCACCGCAGATACGTTATCTATAGCTCCAGTGGGGAAATTGCAGCAGGAAGACAAGAACCTTATTGAGGAAATAGAGAACTATGCAAGCAACACAAAACACACACATCTGCGACACCAAATCGTCTTCAAGAAATACGAAAACCTCAGAAGGCAGATGAGGTGTGCTCATTGATACGTAAATTCTGTTCAGCGGGTTGGCCAGCCTACATGCCCCACCTCCCCCTCATGCGGCCATATTGGGAGGCACAGAGCCACCTTGCAGTAGTTGACGATCTGTTGTTATACAATGAACGTATTGTCATCCCTAGAGCCATGAGGCTTGAGATCCTCGACTGTATTCACACTGGCCATCTCGGAATAACGAAGTGCAGAGCAAGAGCACGCAACTCTGTTTGGTGGCCAGGACTGTCAACCAGCATTCAGGACATGGTTTCTAAGTGTAACACTTGTACGAAGTTCAGGCCAGACCAGAAAGAGCCGCTTATGTCGAGTTCTTTCCCGTCGCGTCCGTGGGAGTGGATCGGCACAGACCTCTTCCAGTATCAAGGTCAATGCCAATTCATTATCGCTGATTAGTATTTTCGTTGGATAGAGATCAAGAGACTTCCGAACCAAACGTCGGAGTATGTCATTGGGTTCCTTAAGGAATTATTTGCTTTCCATGGAATCCATGACATTGTTATGTCGGGCAATGGTCCGCAATATGCCTCTGAAGTCTTTAGAAAGTTTGCAGAAACGTACGGCTTTGTTCATTGCACAAGTTCACCTAGATATGCTCCTTCTAATGGGGAAGCAGAGCGAGCAGTGTGTACCGTTAAGAACATTCTCAAGAAGAACCAAGACCCTTACCTAGCTCTCCTATCCTATCGTTCTACACCTTTACAGAATGGCCTCTCACCAAGTGAGCTTCTTATGGTGCGTCGGCTCAAAACCGTCCCCGTGGTACTCCCCGAAAGGCATGCTGGTAGACTCGTGTCGGGGATCGCCAACTTCAATAAAAATGTTCAGTTACACTTGTCTGTTGCCCCTCTCTCTGGACGTGTTCTACACTCGTAGAATCCTGTTGGATACAAACTGATAGAGGGGAAAGTAATAAACCAATTATTATAATTGGTTTATTACTTTCCCCTCTATCAATTTGTATCCAATATAGTAGGGTGCATTTATTGACATCCCACTCATGATCTAGTAGGGTTTACTGATCAGCTTAATACTATCATTAAATCTATTGGTCCCGATAGATATCATGTATATTTGTGTGGCGATATAAACATAGATTTTTTAAAAGGCAGTGTGCACTCTCAAACTGAGCAGTATTTAGACATCCTTTACTCAAATAATCTCCTTCCAATTATCACTAAACCCACAAGAATTACAGATCATACTGCAACATTAATTGACCATATTTAGACCAACTCTCCCATAGGGAATTTAACATCTAGTACTATTACTGCTGATTTGACTGATCATTTGTCAATTTTTTGTTTGTCAAGTGTACATACTTATAAAAACCAAAATAGAATATACTACAGAGATTATTCAAAATTTAATGAGAAACAGTTTTTGTATGATGTAGACCATGTTAAATGGACGGAAATAATGCTGCCCTCCAAAAGCCTAGACGAGAAAGCAAACAATATGATTAATAAATATTGTTAACAGGCATGTCCTATCAGAGTAGCTTCTCGTAGTAAACAAAAACAGTTATCAAACCTTGGTTAACATCAGGAATTCTTAAATCAATAAAAAAGAAGCAGAGAATGTACCGTACCCATTTTCTTAGTAAGTCTGTAGAAAAAAATAGAAGAATATAAAAGATATTCAAATTTGCTCAATCGTCTAAAGACAAAATTCAAAACTGACTATTATAAATCTGAGGTTTAGAAGTGTAAAGAAAATCTCAAATCTACATGGAAACTAATTGGGATTCTGATTAAGCGTAAAACTAAGGGGCAGGTCTTACCCTGTCGTGTTATAGTTGATAATAAGATCTACACCAGACAAACTGATACAGTTGAACAATTAAATAATTTTTTTTTGTAAATATTGGTCCTAATTTAGCAAGCAAGATCCCTGACAGTAATGAAAATTCAACCCAATATATTAAAATAAACACTCCACAAATTTTTGTTATGTCTAGAGTTAGCGAGGCACAAGTTTATGTATTATTATTGTCAGGACTCGAAGAAAATAAGGCCAGTATTGACATCCCAGTCAAATTAATTAAATTAGCTAGTACTGCTCTGTGTCAGCCACTTACTACTATCTGCTCTGCATATAGCATCCATAATCATTATACAAGGTACTCTGTAAAAGATAATTTATATAGAGCAAGCTCACGCACTAATTTTGGATTGACAAGATTTAAGACAGTTGCATCTAGATTATGGAAAAAATACCAGTATCAATAAAATGCCTTCCGTACAGTACTTTTAAAAAGAAATACAAAGAACTCCTTATTACACATAATTAAGTTTTAATTCAAACACACTTCATTGTATTATATTTTAATTATAGGTTATGTACAATAAGAATCATTGTACAATAATTTTCTTCTGTCAGGGTAGTTTATTTCATGTGGTAGTGGCCAACACGAAAGCCTAGGCTACTTTGGCCGCTACGCATATTGCCTAAACAATATATTTATTATTTATTGATTTTGTTACACACTTAATGTAAATTTAAGTTTGTATTTGATGTAGTAATACCTTTTAAATTGTGCAAAAATAAAGAAGTGAAAGTTACTTAGAGTACATTCACAGCCGAGGTCAGCGTGGCGTACTTTCTACGGCAAGCAAAGTACGAGCTCGATTTTGGATTACCAAATTGTTGAATATGGTTAAATCAATCAAGTCTCAATGCATTATTTGCAAGAAGTTGGACAAAACACTTAGCCAACATGTGATGGGAAAACTTCCCGAAGAAAGATTGAAACCTGCACCCCCTGGCAAACAACTGTAATCGATTTGTTTGGTCCTTATACCATCAGAGATGAAGTGAGGAAAAGGACAAGGAGTAAAGCATACGAAGTACTGTTTAACTGTCTGGTAACTAGAGCTGTACATGTAGATCTACAATCCCCGACAAAAGAAAGTGAAACACCCCCTTCCTTCTACACTAAGTTGATGTTGGATGTAAAAAACATGGGAATTTTTTGCACTTGCTGGACAAACAACTTTGAAATGGGAAAGGGGGTCCAAAAGTGTTTCATTGTTTTTGTTGGGGTTGTAGCTCCAGACTATAGCGCTGACAAGTTCCTGATGGTGTTTTGACGATTTGTCTCAATTAGAGGATACCCGTCAAAGATTAATTCGGATAACGGTCCACAGCTATTAGCGTCATCAAAGGAGCTCTCCAATATGATGAAGGAATGGGATTGGGATAAGCTCAAAGCATTTGGAACAATAGAAGGATTTGAATGGAATCTTACACCTGCTGATGCGCTATGGCAGAATGGAATTTCCGAAGCTCTAATCAATTCAATCAAGAAAGCCCTGACTGTATCGATCAATGAAAATATCCAGACATTCTCCAACATTACAAACAGTAATGTTCAAAGCAGCAAATCTAGTGAACGAACGCCCAATTGGCAGACATCAAACCTCACCTGACGAGGGGATGTATATCTGCCCTAATGATCTGCTACTCGGCCGATGTACATCAAGAGTTCCAAGTGGACCATTCAAGCATATCTACTAGTTTAAGACAGATTTGAATTCGTACAAAATATCATTGATGCATTCTGGAAAAAGTGGACCAGAGACTTTTTCCCCAGTCTCATCTTTCGCCAAAAATGGCACACCGAACATCGCAACTTAGTCCAAGGAGTTGATGTCCTGATTCAAGACGGCAACCTAGTAAGAGGTCAGTGGAAACTCGGGAAAGTCTCCAAAACATACCAAGGAAATGAAGGAAAAGTCCGTAAAGTGGGAGTACAGTATAGACCTCTGGATCCGAAACAACCTGTGACCAAGTACAAAGGAAGAAGTTATGTGACAGTAGAAAGGCCTGTACATCGCCTCATTGTCCTGATTCCTAATACGGAACAAAACTTAACTCAACGAGCTTTGAACTCTATGAACTTTAGATATTATTAACTTTGTACTCTATGACTATGATATCTGTATTTATCTATTTCAACAGCCCGCGGGGAGTGTATCGATCAGAATCGACAATTAAATAATATTTTACGTCATAAGTTTTAAATAACTAATTCCCGCACAAAGCCGTTTTGTTGACTCTACCAGCAAGCAACAGAGACACTACCGGGTAACTATTTGGCTTTGATTTCAGTCATTTAGCCTGTATTATTTCATTATTGACACATGCATTTCAAATATTTCAGATTTCAAACTTCGCCTCTCTTTTACGATGTTGCCAATTACCGGATTGTAAACAACCTGTAAAACCGTTTGAAACCGATAGTAAAATGTTGGAGTCAGCAATATAGCCTCCATTGCCGCTGTCTCAACGAGTTTCCGAACCATCTAAATTCCTACCCTTGGTTGAACCCTGGTGACCAGTAACCTCTATGGCCGCTGTCGCGCCAAGATTTGGAACCATCCCTCCCCTTGGCTCGACCCTGGTGACTAGTACCCTCAATGTCTGCTGCCTTACAGTGTTTCCGAACCGTCCCTATCTTTGGCTCAACCCTGGTGACTAGCAACCATTATGGTCACTAGCTCACCAGGCTTCCGAACCGTCTAAAATCCTACCTTTGGCTCGACCCTGGTGGCCAGTAGCCTCTATGGCCGCTGCCCCACCGGGCTTCCGAACCGTTCTATCTGTCGTCTGTTTTCATATATCTAATATATGAAATACCATATATGTACATAAATATATGGATGCACATCTCCCCCCTCTCTTTGCACATAGAACTCCCTACCCCTTCAGTCTCGTGCTGCCCCATTGCACCACCAGGAGAACACGAGCAGCAAACACAAAAAAACTTTCCTGACGCGGGAGGTACCTAGTGTTGGCCCTCCCGTGTTAAGAAAGTTTTTAATTGTATACTACATTCATGAGTCGAGTCAATATGGAGAGTGACAATGGAAATGCAACTTGGAAGTTTAACATGTTCCCTTCACGGAAAAATTCTTCAAAAATTGTAACCGATATTAGTGGTACTGCTGCTGATGTTGTAAACCCCTTCCTTGAGCAAGGTTTTGACCCTACAAGTGATTTTAAGTGCATCCAACGTAATTCTCCTGGTTCATTTACTGTGGTCTTCCGACGATTGGAAGCAGAGAGAGGGCTGTAATACTCGGTGAAAAATTGAAAGGCAATGATGTTCCTTTGGTAGTGCAAGATATTGACATATCTATCAGTTTTATTGTGTTCGACGTGCCGGCAGAAATGTCGGATAAATTAATTGAACATAGACTCACTGATTTTGGAACTGTCATAAGTATTTGGAGAGGGCACTATAAAAGTGGTGCCATTGCAGGATTTGAAAGTGGCATACGCCATATTAGAATGCATATCAACCCTGGTTAGAGAGTGCCACCTTTTCAAGATTCGGTCGCGTCAGGATAATGTTGAATTAATTAATTACTGTTGTGTGCAGTAAAAGAGGTCATTCCCATCGCGGTAGACGATAAATGGAGTTTTTGAAAATTTTATCCGTCAATGTTATTGGTTTAAGTGAGGCTGGTAAGCGCTCTCCCTTTTTTAATTATTTGCAGTCATTGAATTTTGATGTTTATTTTTTGCAAGAAACACATAATTTTTGTAATTTTAATAAATGGAATGGTTACTGCTTTTTTGCTCCTGGTTCAGGATCTAGCTGTGGTGTTGCGATTCTTTTTGGATCTCGTTTTCAGCCAAAATTTTAGACAAGAAGCAGGACTATAACGGCAGAATTTTAAGTTTGAAGTTATCCTTTAAAAATCAAATCTTTACTTTATTGAACATTTATGCCCCTAATATTCCATCGCAGCATTAGCTTTTTTCTCTCTAATTTGTAGAGTTTTTTTCCATAGCACTAAAATCTGTATTGGAGGTGATTTTAATTGCGTGATGGAAATTCGATCTTTGATGAACGATTTTTATTTAATTGATGTTTGGCGCTCGAAAACATCTGACCTTCGAAGTTATACTTGGCATAGTTATGATTTTTCTATTGCTTGTCATTTAGACCGTTTTTTAATTTCTAAATCTTTATTCCCTAATGTTAGATCTACTTCACATAATGTTTGCCACCTTAGTGACTAAGATTGTGTCACTCTCTCTGTCTTTTTCTCTTTTCAAGAAGAATAACTTGTGGAAGTTTGATAAGAACTTTTAAAGACCCTTTGTTCTGTGAGATTTGTTCATTGCTGTCCCTGTTGTTGCAGGCATCCAGGACCAGTTGTTGGGCAACCTTCATCTCTCACTCTCGCCTGAAGAGACGGACTCTTGCAAAGGGCTTGTTTCTCCAGAAGAGTGCTTGCTCGCTCTGAAAGGTATGGCCCACAACAAGACGCCCAGCTTGAATGGCTTCCGGCTGAGTTTAATCTCACCTTTTGGGACATTCTCGGCTGCAACCTTGTCCATGTTCTTAACTCCTGTTACCTTGACAATTCCCTCTCCGTCTTTCAGAGGCGTGGTCTCATCACCTTGTTATTTAAGAAGAACGACCGCCTGGACTGTACCAACTGGCGTCCAATCTGGTTGCTCTGCACTGACGATAAAAACACTTCCTGGGCAATAGCTGGGTGTCTCCTCTCTGTCATCTCCGTCAATTCTCCTGACCAGGCTTCTGGGGTTCCCGGTTGCTTCATTGGCTCCAATATCTCTCGTTTGAGGGATTTGGGTTTTTTTTGCGGCCAAGGATATCCCCTGCACCATCCTTAGTCTGGCTCAGGAGAAGGCCTTTGACAAAGTTGACTAGAGTTTTCTCCAGAAGGCTTTGGTTGCCACGGGCTTTGGCCGTTCCTTTTGCTACTGGGTGTCTCTATTTTACACTGGTATCGAGAGTGCCGTGCTCATTAACGGTCACATCTCGTCCTTCTGTTCGTTGTCTCGAGGTATCCGCCAAGGTTGTCCCTTGTCGGCCCTCCTGTACGTTCTTGTTGCCTAAGTTCTCGGAGCGTCTATTCACTCATCACCTGTCGTTGCAGGAATAGCCATCCCGGGCTCTTCTGAGCAAGCGGTGGTCTCCCAATACGCGGATGATACATCTGTCATCTCTCCTTCAGATGCTGCCATCATCGAGGTCTTTCGCATCTACTCACTCTATGAGCAAGCCTCAGGTGCTTCTCTGAACCTCTCCAAGTGCAAAGATCTGCTCCTTGGCCCTTTTGCAGGTCAGACCGCCCTTTCTGTTGACCTTAAATGGTCCTCAACGTCTCTCCCTGTTCTCTGGTCCGTCGTTCGCCCAGGAGATGTCAAACATCTCATCTGGGACGTTCGGCTCTCCAAACTGACATCTGTATTTGTTGCCTGGCGTTACCGATCCCTTTCCTTTCACGGAAAGGTTGTCATCTCCAAATCCCTTACACTCAGCGGCCTCATGTTCTGCTAATTTGTTAACCATTGGTGACCAGTAGCCTCTATGGCCGCTGCCTCACCAGGTTTTCAAACCGTCTCTACCCTTGGGTCGACCTTGGATACTAGTAACCTTTATGGTCACTGCCTCACCAGGCGTCCAAACCGTCTATATTCCTACCCTTAGCTTGACCCTGGTGACCAGTAGCCTCTATGGCCGCTGCCTCACCAGGGTTCCGAACCTTTCTATCTGTTGACTGTTATAATATATCTAAAATAAGAACTACCATATATGTAAATAAAAATATGGATCTCCTTTCTCTTCGCACACACAACTCCCTACCCCCTCAGTCTCGTGCTGCCCCATTGCACCACTGGGAGCACACGAGCAGCAAAAAAAAGTTACCTGACGTGGGAGGTACCGAGTGTTGGTGCTCCTGTTTTAAGAAAGTTTTGTTTCTTTCTTTAAGCTATTAACATGAGTTGTGTCAATCTTGACAATGGAAATGAAGATTATACCTGGACGTTTAATTTAAAGAATTCACAGAAGGTTGTTACTGACATCAGCGGTACTCGTGAGGGTCGTTCACCATTGTGTTTCGCCGATTTGAGATTAAGGAAAAAGCTGTAATGCTTGGTGATAAACTGAAAGTTGGTGATGCTCCTCTATTAGTCCAAGACATTGACATGCCCATAAGTTTCATCACTGCTTTTGACGCGCCCGCCGAAATGCCTGATAAATTACTGGAGCATCGTCTCGCGGATTTCGGGACTGCAATCAGTGTATGGCGCGGCCGCTATTATAAACGGCGCTATTGTAGGGATTTGAGAACGGCATTCGACATAAATATTTGAATGCGTACTGATCCTGGAAAACGGGTTCCCTCTTTTTTGAGATTTGGTCGGGTGCGAATCATGTTGAAATTCGATGACATCCTGCTTGGATATCGTCAGTGCGACAGCACAGAGCACTCGGCTTATGAGTGCAGGCAAAATCTGTGTTTCAACTTCGATCAGTCAGGTCATACTAATCGTGAATGCCCGTTTGACCCGTTATGCTTGCTGTGTAAATCCGACTGCCATTTATCAACTTACTGTCCTTACAATTGGAGTCGCCCTGTCGTCCGCGTGTCTCAATTTGACAAAACATGTCCTGTTAATGTTGTTGATGATGGTGAGAGTGTTGTGGCACCGAATCAAGACTTGCCAGCAGAAAGTGAAGCACAAAATTTAGATGTACCAGCCGAATGTGAAGATGCTATTGAGAATGCCGACGAGAGATCGGAGAGTGAAGATGAGCTTATTGGTTCTGCCGTCAACAAGCCTCTCTTTAAGTTCAAGAGAATCGCAATCTAGTTTTGCTTATCACCCGTCTCTGTGATCTAGGGAGCGATCTTGCTCCCAAATTTAAGATTTCACTAAAGTTAAGAGCAGGAGAGGTCGTTCCCGTAAACAATAAATGGAGTCCCTGAAAATTTTAGCTGTCAATGTAAATGGGTTATGTGAGGCTGGTAAGTGTTTTCATTTAATTGATGTTTGGCGCTTGAAAAACTCTGACCTTCGAAATTACACTTGGCATTGTCATGATTTTTCTATTGCTTATCGTCTAGATCGTTTTTTAATTTCTAAATCTTTGTTTCCCAATGTTAGATCTACTTCGCATTTACTTTGTCCCATTAGAGTTGGTCCTCCTCTTTTAAGAAAGTTCCTATTTGTGCTCTAAAAAAGAGTCGTGTTCAATTCGGTGTAAATGAACCTAACAACGAGTGGAAGAAAAACGTTTTCCATCAAGGAAGAATTTGTTGAAAGTTGTTGGGGACATCAGTTCACAACCGGAAGATATAGCCAGGGTTTTCGAGGATGCAGGTTTCAATCCGAAGACTAACTTTAAATGTTTATAAAGAAATTCGCCGGGATCATTCACCATAGTATTTAAAAATGCGTTACGAAGGAGAGGGCCATTCTAGTCGGCGAAAAACTGAAGGAAGGTGGAGTGCCCCTTATAGTCCAAGATAAAGAATTAGATGATATGGCTCCAGGTTGCAGACGATGTGACAGTACAGAGCACAAGGCCTATAAGTGCCGCGAATCACTTTGTTTTAATTGTGATTCGCCTGGCCATAAAAAGTCCTGGGAGCATCTTTCGGTGAACTGCTCGTTTAACTGGTGTCGACCAGTGACGAGAGTTGTGCCCCAAATCGCCTCACCTGAGGTCGAGATCGAAGAAATTTCTGAAGGAGTTTCTGAAGATCAAGATAATGAGTTGGAGGATAATGTCGAATCAGAACCAGAAGACACTGAGAGCGAGTGTGATAACGATTGTAGTTGATCGTCGAGTGAGAGTGAAGGTGAACAATATGTGTCCGAGCCCGATTAAGGTCCACAGAACGTGCCGGAGAGTGTGCAATCTGAATGTAATGATAGCGATAGTAACAAGGATGGTGGCATCGAAAGGGAAATTAGATCTGATGAAGGGGTGTTTGAAGAATGCAGTGATAAAGTAGAAGAATCAGAAAAAGTTGATCAACCTCTGTATTCAGAGGTGGCTAGCTTGGTTGAGTCCGATAAAGTCTGGCGTTGGCAACCACCTATCGTTCTCGAGATAGGTCCCGATCTCCTGTAAGTCTGCAGTTGTCCGAGACCTCAGTGTACTAATGGATCAACATTTATCACTGAGGAAGCAGGTCAATAATATATGCAAGGGCGCTTGGCACATTATACGAAAAATAGGGAGGTTACGTCCTTACTTGACTCAAAATGTCTGTGAGAGACTAGTGCACGCTTTTATTACCTCAAAACTCGACTCGTGTAATTCCTTCCTTATGGCCTGCCAGATACAGAACTCAATAAACTACAGCGCGTTCAGCTCACGGCTGCTCGACTTCTCTCCAGTACTCCTAAATCTCACCATACAACGCCTGTGCTCCAAGAACTTCCCTGGCTACCCGTCATTGATCGAGTCACTTTAAAACTATTACCTATTACTTTTAAGGCATTTCATGGGCAGGCTCAAATCTACATCAGCAAACTCTTCACACCTTATAATCCATCCCGTTCCCTCCGCTCAAGTACGTGCAATTATGTCTGTTCCAAAGTCTAACACTGCCACCTAAGGAGACTGATGCGTTTCTGTTGCTACCCCTGAACTATGGAACTTCCTTCCAAAGGATTTCCGTTTTATTAATAGTTTGAGTACGTTTAAAATAAGTATTATGATATGGCTTTTTAAATCAGTACTCAATCTTAACGGCTACATATATTGTTTGTTTTCGTGTTTCATGTTTCATTTCTTATATTTATCTTACACTTGTATGTTTCTCGTCAAGCACTTAGAACTTAGATTAAGCGCTCTATAAATAAGTTTGAAGTTATCTTTCAAGAATCAAATTTTCACCTTTTTTAATATTTATGCTCCTAATATTAAGTTGTAATGCACACTTTTTTCTCTAATTTGCATAGTTGTTTTTCCGTAGTACTAAGATTTGTATTGGAGGTGATTTTAATTGCGTTATGACTGATTTAGATAAGAACGGAGGAAATTTGGATAATGGATCTACTGGCGGTACGGAAATTCGATCTTTGATGAACGATTTTCATTTAATTGTTGTTTAGCGCTTGAAAAACCCTAACTTTCGTAGTTACACTTGGCATTGTCATAATTTTTCTATTGCTTGTCGTCTTGACCGTTTTTTAATTTCTAAATCTTTGTTTCCCAATGTTAGATCTACTTCTTATTTAGTTTGTCCTCTCAGTGATCATGATTGTGTGACCGTTTCTTTGTCTTCCAAAACAATAACTTATGGTAGTTTGATAACGAACTTTTAAAAAACCCTTTATTTTGTGAGAAAATTTATTTTTTTATTTTTTGAAGGGGAAAGACGAATTTTTTGTTATGAAAACACTAATTTTTGGTGGGATGCCTTGAAAAACGAGATCAAAACTTTGTCGAAAACATTTTTTATTGAAAAAAAAGAAATTTCTTGCTGCCAATAAACGCCGATTGACTAAAGAATAACTAAAATTACGCCGAAAGACTCCTCTTGGGTTTGATCGGGCTGCTCTAATCGCATCTCATCTCTCTGACAACACAACCAATTATCCGTACCGCTTTATTGTGCTAAATATTTTTGGTTTGATTTTGCTTTTCGTTATTAAAAACTCTTTTAACTTGCTCATTTAATTTCAACCGTTACTTCTGTGTCTAAATAAATAATTACTTTTCAGTTTTCAAGCTCTACATGTCGGCTTTTGTTTCTTTCCCTACAGTAATCTTCCTGCTTTTTAGTTAATTATTCAAGTTTTCCACTGCTGAACCGCAGTTATAGTATTTATTTATCATTAACTTTTCCTTTTACTTATTTAGTTATTCTCTATTAGTCTGTAACCGATGATTTATTTTCGCTGCCCACGGGGTTTTTATCGTCCTGAATAATTTAAGCGCATTTGTTTATAAAAATAACTAAATAATTTATTTGCCATTTTTTTATATTTTTATCTGGCAAGCATACTTATTTAGAAATAATTCTCGATTAACTCTACATTTATTGGTTTAGTAATTTATCTTTAGCTTCGTACCTATTTATTCAGCTATTTTTCACTAGTATTACATTAAATTAGCATTATCGATCTAGTTATTTACTTATTTTTGATTAGTCGTTTCTATTTTGTCTTACACCGGTGGTTACAACCCTTTTTCTCAGACTGATTTGTTTTCCTTATATTGTATTTAACCCCTTCCTTATCTACTTCGTTCGACAGCTAATTGACTTAAATTTTACAACAAAAATGACAACAAAAAGTTGCACCTTACTCGTGAGCAAATTGGTCAACTCAGTGAGGGAGGCTGCGCCTGGTATTTCGCTTAGGGATATTCTGCAACTTTGAAACAAATTGTTAAACTGAAAAAAACTAACCAGAAGACTGGCACGAGCTCGGGCATAGCGCGCGGAAAAAAAAGTCATCACGAACCTGAACTTTTCGGTGGCGAGGTGGCAGAGCCAAACGCTACAACAACATGCAAAAGCAGCCATTTTCAGTTGAAATCTTTTCATGGCAGTAGTATTGGGTATCACTTCTTGGCCTTTCGGCTAAGATCAAGTTTGTATACTTGAACTCAGAATCAATATATAAAACACAACCAATAGTTTAAAAAGTAATTGTAAACGTTATTATATATTATCTACCATCATATATACTATGTAAATAATTAGTGATTGTCAATAAATAAACGTTGAAAAACAAAAAAAAGTATCTGTTTTCATCAGACACCGTTGGTGATTATCTTCAGTTTTTTATCACAGAAATCGCGGGTAAGTTTTTGTCTTTTTGACTTAATTTGGTCGTGAAAGAACGCTAAGGCTGAAAGTGCCGGAAAACTTAAATCATGTGGCGCTTTTCCGCGCTAGTGCAACCAATCTACAAAATGTAATAGGGATACAAGCCCTTGCGAGGGGAACGCTATTGGACATCTGCTTCGCTACAGACCAAGCAGCCCTAGCAGCAGAGGCCGGGGACCTAAACTTCCAAGACATCAATTACGACCTGCAACCGCGAAGGCCAAGAGAAAAACACAAGACTGCCCACGCCTGCTCACAGCATCCAGGGACATGGTGAGTCGGGCCAGAGCGTGGTGCCTACAATACACGCAAGGAAACCACACAAAAGAACAAGAAAAATCATTTATGAACATACCGGACAAAAGACAGACATTTAAACTATGCAAAGCCCTTCACGGAACAATACCACAAGACGCAAAAGCTAAGCTCATGAAAATATACACTGAACACTGGGTCCGTACCATCGGTGGACCCCCAAAATGGACCCCTAAAATGGAACCCCCAAATGGACCCCCTAAAAACATAGAAAACAAAAACAATTTAAAAAAATAAAATAACAAATTAAAGAAGTTTCTTTTAGTTTTTTTTTATTTAAAATTTTAAAAATACTATTCGACTGAATCGCGACCTGTTGGCAAGCTCCGCAATTAGTCTGTTTGACTGATAACAGAATTTTACAATTAACCCGAAACTTGTAGCTTTCGGATTCTGTTGCTTAAAATTAGAAGAGCTTGATTGCAACTTCGATAATGGTAGTTTGTATCCACTACTGGCCTTGCAGTCTTCCCCCTTGACCGCCCGGCTACCGATGTGGCTTGGAAAACGGCTCATGGGGTTCTTCCTGTCGCTGCCTGCCTGGCCGACTGGGGCATGGACATCGCCACGTCCTGCTTTTGTGGCCACCCCCGTGACTTACCTCACTTGTTCTTCTCCTGCCCTCCGGCAGAAAACCTGTTAGCCTGGCTTCAGGCTCATCTGCTTCGTTCTGTCCCTGCCTTCTCTGGCTTGGAGGTACGCCACGTGCTCTTCGGATTTGGACCCGATGAGCGCAGAGTCATAACTTCCGTAGCCACCCTTTTCATTCACCTTGTGAAGCATCGGGTTTGGCTTGCACGTAACGATTTTCGTTTCCGTGACAAGTTCCCCTGCTTTCACGATTGCCTGCACTCCGTCCTTTCTCACCTGTCCTTCTCGCTTTCCCTGTACAGCAAACGTTTTCTTAAAAACGCCAGTTCTGTCTCACTGTTCAACAGTCAGTGGCTCTTGCACGGCCGTCTTGGATGACTAGCCTCTGACGGGACACTCACCTTCAAATTCCGTTAAGAATTTGAACACAATTTTACCGACCTACTAACCGTTGACTCTACCCTGGTGACCAGTAGCCTTTATGGCCACTGCCTCACCAGGTATCTGAACCGCTCGCACCCTTGGCTTGACCCCGGTGACCAGTAGCCTTCATGGCCGCTGTCTCACCGGGCTTCTGAACCGTCTAAACGCTACTCCTGGCTCGACCCTGGTGGCCAGTAACCCCACGGCTTCTTTTGCCAAGTCTTTGAGGCTGAGCGGCATTCTACTAGGTTCCCTCTACAAAAATCCGGACCGCGATGTCCTCCTTTGGGAGGCTCTTCACTGGGAGACCTATCCCTCCCACCCTACTATTCTTACTGGGGTGGTGAACGTCCTTTTGGACCTCACCCAGCCCATCCCTGCTCTGCTCCGCTTTGGGGACTTCCTGGTAGGTGTTTCCTACCGGGGACAGCCGAAGCAATGCCAACTATGTACCCGCAAGGGGCACAACGCCAACCACTGCCCCTACAAGGGCACCTGTGTCACTTGCATCTGCGGAAGACATCTCTGACCCTGTCCCCAAGCCTACCGCTCCGGACCCCATGGAGGACACCTCTGGAGGAACCCTCCCCTGCCCCACCGAGGCTTTGCCTCGCCCCAGCCAAACTACCCCCCCTAGGGTGGCCACTGCCCCCCACCCCGTCCCTAACCCCCCAAAACCCACCTGTTCTGCTCCCACCACTTCCGATCCCCATGACTCCTACATGGAGGACCTCTTTACGCCTGGTCCCCCCTGTCCGAAGAAGAGCTCACCGCTCTTTGGGACAGCCAAACCTATCCGCATGCCTCCCACCTTACTGCTGACGGTTTCACCCTTGTCTCCCCCCGGACAAGGCGCAATTCCAAACGCCCTCTGTCCCCGGTTTCGACCCCCACTGGGCTAAAATTCCCCCTGATTGAACCTCCTGACTAGTAGCCTATTTTGGCCGCCGGTCCGTGAGGCTCCTCCTCCCCCTCCGTTAAAGGATCGACCCCGGTGCCTAGTAGCCCTTTTTGGCCGCTAACGCACCGGGCTTCCGAACCATCTACCCTCCCCTGAGGCTCGACCCCGGTGACCAGCATCCTACGTGGACGCTGAATCATCGGGCTTCCGAACCATCCCACTGGCTCGACCTTAGTGACCAGTAACCTCATGGTCGCTGTCTCACCGGGCTTCCAAACCGTCTTTCGCCTCTATAAGTCCATATATGAAATAAATATATGGCACTCATGTCCTGTTTTCTCTCTGCACACACAAACTCCCACCCCTCAGTCTCGTGCTGCCCCATTGCACCATTGGGAGCACACGAGCAGCAAACAAAAACAAAAAAAAAAAATTACCTGACGTGGGAGGTACCTTTGTACGGTGACCCCCGTTTTAAGAAAGTAATTCTTTGAGTTTCCTAAAACGCAATCATGAGTCGAGTTAATGCTGAAACATCTAGTGGAAACAACGAATGGAGATTTAACGTTTTTCCATCACGGAAAAATTTCCTCAAAATTGTCACGGATATTGGCGGCATCGCGAATGCCTTCATGGAGCACGGGTTTGACCCGTCCTCTGACTTCAAATGTATACAAAGGAATTCGCCAGGGTCATTTACGGTGGTCTTCCGCCGTTTTGAAGCCAAAGAGCGAGCAGTTATGTTGGGCGAAAGCCTACAAGAGAGCGAAGCTTCTCTGCTAGTACAAGATATCGATATGCCGATATTCTTTATAACATGCTTCGACGCTCCGGCAGAAATGCCGGACAAACTTATCGAGCACAGACTAGCGGGCTTTGGAACTGTAATAAGTGTATGGCGTGGAAGGTATAAGAGTGGAGCAATTGCGGGTGTCAAAAACGGAATTCGGCACATCCGCATGAGAATAGACCCCGGGAAAAGAGTGCCGTCGTTCATGCGATTCGGGAGAGTCAGACTGATGTTAAAGTCTGACGACATTCAACCGGGTTGTCGCCGCTGCGATAGTGTTGAGCATTCTGCCTACGAATGTAGGCAGAATTTGTGTTACAACTCTGAGACCACGGGACATGACAACAGAGACTGCCCATATGAAGTACTGTGCTTGCTCTGTAAGTCAGAGTGCCATGTTGCCGCACATTGCCCATATAATTGGAACAGACCTGTTGTGAGAGTCGCCCGAAGCGACAAGACTGGTAACGTAGAAGTTGACAGATATTCCTGCGAAGTAAAAGCTCTTGAAGTGGCCCCGGACAACGTTGATGATGTAAACGATGAAAGCAATCCCGAGAACGACTCCTCCGGGGCGGTCGAGGAGATAGTCAACGACCTACTTGACTCGGTCGAGTCAGATGATAACCCTCCCTTATTCTCAGAAGTCGTTGCCCTAAGCTCAGCCGAGTCAGACTCCAGCTTTATCTGCCGTTCTTCGAGAACGAGAGAGAACTAAGGGGCAGGTCTTAGCCTGTCGTGTTATAGTTGATAGTAAGATCTACACCAGACAAGCTGATATAGTTGAACAATTTAATAATTTTTTTGTAAATATTGGTCCTAATTTAGCAAACAAGATCCCTGACAGTAATGAAAATTCAACCCAATATATTAAAACAAACACTCCACCAATTTTTGTTATGTCTAGAATTAGTGAGGCACAAGTTTATCTATTATTATTGTCAGGACTCAAAGAAAATAAGGCCAGTATTGACATCCCAATCAAATTAATTAAATTAGCTAGTACTGCTCTGTGTCAGCCACTTACTACTATCTGCTCTGCATATAGCATCCATGATCATTATACAAGGTACTCTGTAAAATTAATTTATATAGAGCAGGTTCACGCACTAATTTTGGATTGACAAGATTTAAGACAGTTGCATCTAGATTATGGGAAAAAATACCAGTATTAATAAAATGCCTTCCATACAGTACTTTTAAAAAGAAATACAAAGAACTCCTTGTTACACATAATTAAGTTTTAATTTAAATACACTTCATTGTATCATATTTTAATTATAGGTTATGTACAATAAAAATCATTGTACAATATTTTTCTTGTCAGGGTAATTTATTTCATGTGGTTAGTGGCCAACACGAAAGCCTAGGCTACTTTGGCCGCTACGCACATTGCCTAAACAATATATTTATTGAATTTGTTACACACTTGATGTAAATTTAAGTTTAAATTTGATGTAGTAATACCCTTTAAATAGTGTCAGAATAAAGAAGTGAAAGTAAAGAAGTGAAAGTGAAAGCTACTTAAAGTACATTCACAGCCGAGGTCACTGTGGCGTATTATCTACGGCAAGCAAAGTACGAGCTCGATTTTGGATTACCAAATTGTTGAATATGCTTAAATCAATCAAGTCTCAAAATGCATCATTTGCAAGAAGTTGGACAAAACACTTAGCCAACAAGTGATGGGAAAACTTCCTGAAGAAAGATTGAAACCTGCACCCCCCCTGTTATACAACTGTTATCGATTTGTTTGGTCCTTATACCAACAGAGATGAAGTGAAGAAAAGATCAAGCGGCTCTGGTCGCAGAGGCCAAGGGCCTGGATTTTGGAGACAATCACTTCGACCTACAACCGCCTCGTCCGCGAGACACTTTCGTATCGGTCTTTGTCCCGGTCGAATTTCCGAACAAAGACCTTAAAGATCTAATGCGCCGGTATGGTGAGATAAAAATCATCCGACGTCTACATCACAAAGAAGACGGTCTGCAACGGCTAGAAAATGGCTGCCGTGTGGTTAGCTTCCGAAAACTAGAAAATCCACTACCAGCTCGACTCTCCTATGTATAAGGGCATGTCGCTCGGGTTTAAATACACAGGGCAGCCAACCTATTGTTTGCGCTGCTCGTCGTTCGACCACGTTGTCAATGCATGCTCCTATAGGAGAGCCAAACCCGCCACACAAACGCTCAGAGAACAACCTACAAGAAAGCAAACACCGCCTCCCAAGCCAACGACCACGCTAATCGAAACCACCACAAGACCTGCAAAACCTTCGCCACCCGCTGACGCAACATCACAAGAAAACTCCGACGCTGACGAGATGTTTTGGAGCACTCCAAGCATCCATGAAAACACCCTCAAACGAAAGAGAACGCCAACAACACCGACCAAGACGCACATAACCAAGACAGCACACCTTGAACACTACGAAGACTTTATCAACGACTTATGTGATACACAAGACAGCCCACGCCTGTTCACAGCATCCAAAGACATGGTGAGTCTAGCCAGAGTGTGGTGCCTACAATACATGCAAGGAAACCACACAAAAGACCAAGAGAAATCATTCATGAACATACCGGACAAAAAACAGACATTTAAACTATGCAAAGCCCTTCACGGAACAATACCATCAGACGCAAAAGCTGATTTCATGAAAATTTACACTGAATCGGTGGACCCCCAAAATGGACCCCCTAAAAACATAGAAAATTAAAAAAAAAATTTTAAAAAATAAAATAAGTTAAAGAAGTTTTTTTTAGAGTTAAATTTTAAAAATACCATTCGACTGAATCGCGGCCAGTTGGCAAGCTCCGCAATTAGTCTATTTGATTGATAACAGAAGTTTACAATTAACCCGAAACTTGTAGCTTTCGGATTCTGTTGCTTAAAATTAGAAGAGCTCAATTGCAACTTTGATAACGGCAATTTGTATCCACAATTTTGGTTTGAAGAAACTATGCTAAATAATGCAGTCAACCAATTTTTCTGCAAATGACTGATCCCGACGTCACAATCACTTTTGTTAGATGTTGAACGTATTATTTCTGCTGTATATCAAAAATTTCATAAAAAAATGTCAAATTTTGGTTCCTAATCCATTTAATTTATGGTGTAAAAAAATAAAAATCGCGTCATTTGATAATTTTAACAGTCGCAATATTAAAAATGTCGACATTATCCTTGAAGGTGTTTACATAGTCGTTTGATATCTTTTGACACTGAACGCGTAAATGGTCAACCGTACGGTCCCTTTAATGTGACTTCTGACCAGTCTGTCATCGTCAGACACTTTTAAGTGTATTAAAATACTCTTTCTTTCAGCTTCGTGTTCAGTACTGCTTGCGCTCATTATCAGTTATTCCTGCTGGTATTATAACTTGTCACACTGATGTATTACCAAACTTTCTTTTTTGATAGGGATAGAAAGTTTTCGCTTTGCACCTCACAAGCTCCATCAGCAACTCGTGCGATCAAATCAGATTTTCTTTGTTTTTTGACAAATTTTAATTGCGGGTGTGAAAAGGTAAAAAAAATTATAAAACTCAAAACTAAAATAAAACTCGGGGGGAGCACCCCCTAAAACGCCCGGTGTTGACCACGCCGGTGCTTCCATGGACCCTTTGGTCCCCCCTCCCGGGGCCCCCCCGGCCCCGGTAGCCCCTCCCCCCGGGGATCCCTGGGGGTCTTTTGTTTCCGTTGTGCTGGGCTCTATGCCCGACATTCTGTACTTTCCCTGTCACATTCGACGTCACAGAACACTCATTGTGAAAGTCAATTCAGGGTTCTATGCCTGATCCTCTTTTACTAGAGAGCGTTTTCTTAGCGCCCTCTTCAAACGAGTCTCACCTAACTCAGTTTCTGGAGTCCATCTTTGCCCGGGTTGTAAATTTCGTGTTACTTTTAAGCCGTCTGCACAAGAGGACCAACTAAAACTCCTTCTCCATGGCCTTTCGGCTGATGGAGTCTTTTTCCCGGTCTTCAAAGCCAAGAGGCGATCGACCCGGGTGACCCTAACCTGCCTTCCGGTTGAGGTGTCCTCTGACACCATCCGCTCGGCCCTCTCCATCTTTGGCTTAATCTCGGCTCTTAACCGGGAAACTTACTCCTCCCACCCCTCCATCTATACAGGGGTGGTCAATCTTGTAATGACACTGCACAAACCTATCCCTGCCGTGCTGCGCTTTGGAGACTTCCAGGAGGGAGTTTCCTACCGGGGTCAACCGAAGCAATGCTGGATCTGTACCCGCAAGGGTCACTCCGCTGACAAGTGCCCCTCTAAGGGCACCTGTATCTCTTGTGGAGAAAAGGGCCACAGCTCTGTTTCTTGTCCCTCCGCTTCCGTGGGGGACTTTTCAGTGTCCGTCCCTGCTCCCGCCCCTGCCCCACTCAAACCTATTCTCACCCCTGCTACATTGCCCTCTCCTAAGGTTTCTGTCCCCCCCTCCAGGGTGGCCATTAACCTCTACCAGTGCAATAAGAACAAGCGCCCTCCGTCCCCTTCAACTCAGCCTCGCCTATCCTCCAAAGGCTAAAAAATGACTTCTTTCCCGTTATTCTTCCTCATGGCTACTTCCCTGATCTCCCTCAACGTCAATGGCCTCCGCAGCTTCACTAAGTGTGAAGCCCTCCGCCATTGGCTTGAATCTTCCGCTGCCAACCTTTTCTGCCTGCAGGAGACACACGCTTCCTCCTCCGAGGAGCTGTCCTCCTGGTTTCCAGGCTTTGCTTCTATTTCCTCCCCTGGGACTGCAAAGAGCAGTGGGGTCGCGGT
>JAOBRD020332474.1:0-38315 GCA_027575215.2 Hydrozoanthus sils | reverse complement strand
TGTTTAAAAAATTTCATTTCTGTTAAAAAATGTCATAAAATTTTTATTTCAAACAATTTCAAGGGAATAATTCATTGGTTAGAGTTAAAACAATGTGACTATTGTAGCCAGAATTGAATTTTTTGAGATAAAAAAGATTGTCTTTGCTTTATGCCTCGTGCTACGTCATATGCCTCCTGCTACGTCATCATTGCCCGCTTCAAGTCTAAAAAGTGTGACAGGAACGGCGAGAAAAAAATTTATTTTTAAGATTTACTTTTATTAAAGGGTTCTACTTTTCGACTGGAACTTAAAAAAAGAAGCTTAATAGGGACTTTAGTGTATTCTCAGAATATATTTAGGTGAGTTTGCAATTGTTTTGAGTTGCTGAACTGAATTACTTGAAGACTAGAATATTTTTAACTGCTATGAAAACGGCCTCAAAATGTACGTCATAGCTAGTACTTACCGGTTGTGTGAAAGCAAAATTTATACTTTGTCAAAGCGTTTGTAGGAGTTATAGATAGAGAGTGGTAGTCAGAGAATGGAAACCTAATCTTACTGACATCACTTTTTTTAGATGAATGTGATCCTGGATTCTACTGTTTGAGGGGATCCAACACTGCCAGACCTTCTGTCAAATCTTTATCTGGTGGACCCTGTCCTAAAGGTCATTTTTGCCCTAAGGGAACTTCGTTTCCACTTGGCTGCCGAGCAGGTACTTACAATCCAAACGAGGGAGAAGCAGAGTGCTTTACATGTCCAAAAGGCTATTATTGCCCAGAGAACTCGACATCCTTCACTTCATTTTCCTGCCCTGAAGGTCATTACTGCCCCAATGGAACCAAGTTCGCCACTCAGTTTCCATGTCCAAAAGGTCACTTTAATAACAGAACTAACGGCGAAAAACTAGAGGATTGCTTTGCTTGTCCTGGTGGAATGTATTGTAATAGTACTGGACTCACGGGGCCGACTGGTGAGTGTGCACCTGGTTGGTTCTGCGTCAGAGGGGCGTGGTCGGCTAGACCCGTTGCTTATGATAATTTTACTTCTGGTGATTGCCTTTGCCCTTCTAATTCGACCGGTGGGGAATGTCAAGCTGGGTTTTACTGCCCACAAGGCTCTCATGAACCAAAACCTTGCCTTGGAGGCCACTACTGCCAGTTTAAAGGAAAACATAAGGTCTCAGGAAAATGTGAAGCAGGATTCTTCTGCACAAGTGGTGCTTCAAGTCCCCGTCCTCGTGATAGCGTCACAGGTAATATTTGCCAACCTGGGCATTATTGTGAAGAAGGCACCACAAAGCCCAGAGAGTGCCCACAGGGCACGTTCTCCAATGACACCGGTAACAAGAACGTAAGTGATTGTGCACCTTGTACTGAAGGCCACTACTGTTCAGGGCTTGCTAACACCAAGCCAGATGGTGAATGTGATCCAGGATTTTACTGCCCCCCAGGACAGCATCAAAAGCAGCCCTTTAGCTGCACCAGAGGTCATTATTGTGAGAAAGGTAGCCCAGCACCTGCTAAATGCTCTCCAGGAACATACCAGGATGAATTACAAAAGGACTCCTGTAAGACGTGCCCATCAGGGTACTATTGCGACAATAAAGACGATCTCAGCTCATTCAACAGTTACCTTTGCCCAGAGGGGTACTTTTGCCCTAATGGCACACGGTACGCAACTGAGTTTGGTTGCCCAAAGGGTACTTATGGTAACGACACTATGTTCCATAGTGCTGATCAGTGCGTCAGTTGCCCGCCTGGGAAATACTGCTTAGGTAAGTGTACAGATAAGATAATTATTGAAATAATGAAAACAAAAACTAAGGTTGTAAAGTTAATAAAACCCTAGTTAAGCTTAATAAATCAACATAAAGTTAATCTCAGGTACCTAAATTTTGAATATAATGTTGATCTCACAAAAACAATGGTTTCCAGTGGTTTTTTTTGTTATGGTAGCAAAGTTAGAAAATTAGTTGCATTTTAAAGCAAAATGTAATTGAAAGCTTTTTTCGACAAACACTTAAACTCTAAACGTTGGTTTTGATATCTGCTTACGTCGCGCAAATAACAGTGTACTGACGTCGGAAACCGCACGTAGTAAAAGATTCTTAAAGGTTAAATTCTGGTGCTCATCTTATCTAAATATTGATAAAACAAGATATCATTTTTGTTGTTTCACTACTTGAGAGATAACGGTGGTATCCAGCGAGTACAGGACCAATCAGATTACAGGATTTTTAATAAATCGTTTCATTATCAGTATAATTTGGTATGCTTGTTACTCCTACTGCTAGTATTAGTGAAAGTATTGTATGGATGTTAGTTTTAATTTGTAAAGTTTCTGTGCAGTGCCCTTCTAGAGGTAGGAAGTTTTTCCTAACCATTATCCTTCGCTTTTTCAACAGGCTCTTCCGATAATTACACAGATGACTGCAAAGCAGGTTTTCATTGCATTCTAAGGTCCCACACACCAACACCAACTGATGGAGTCGTAGGACGTGAGTGTCCAGAAGGACAGTTCTGTACAAAAGGAACCCTGGCTCCAGAGAACTGTCCATCTGGCACATATTCCAATGCCACCAAACTGCGTGCGATTGGGGAATGTATTGACTGTACTCCTGGGAAATTCTGCAAGGATGCTGGTTTGAAAAAGCCCAGCGGAGATTGCTCGCCACGGTATTATTGCAAGGGGAAGGCAAGCCAGCCAGCACCTCGAGATGGTCTTACTGGTGGCAATTGTACACCAGGTCATTTCTGCCCCGGAGGGACACCTAAACCCATCCCTTGTTTGGTAAGTGGCCAAAAAGTCGTCATTGTACAGGGTCAAAATAACGGGGCCAGTGTATAGGCTCGCATTAAAGGGGTCAGTGTAGAGGATCACATGAAAGGGTCACATTAAAGGGGCCAGTGTACAGGATCGCATTAAAGAGGTCAGTGTACAGGGTCACATTAAAGGGGTCAGTGTTCAGGGTCGCATTAAAGGAGTCGGTGTATGGGGTCACATTAAAGTGGTTAAATATTGTAAATGTTACATAGTTGTACCTTGAAGTATAATATAATAGTCTGGAAAGAGTATGTAAATTGTAAAGTGCATCGCATAAGTCAAACGTTCAATAAAACGAGTCAACCAAGATCTCTTAAGATTACCAATACCTTTTTGGTATTCTTTTGTTTTGATTAAGACCAGTTGGATTTAACTGAACTGGATTTGGTTCATATTATATACTGTAGGTACTTCATGCACATTTGTATATCAAGGAAATTTAATGACTAAAATATTCTACAGGATGGCTCATACATGAAAGAACCACTGGCTGAAAGGTGCATTGACTGTCCAAAGGGTTTCTTTTGTGTCAATGATAAGAGCCAAGATCCCGAGCCTTGTCCACGGGGATACTACTGTCCAACAGGGACTGGATTTGACTGGAAACCCTGCCCTAAAGGGACCTATGGGGACACAACTGGACTTGCAAACGAAACGAGTGAGTTGCGGTTTTCCGTTCTGTACAGTTTTACTCTCTAGAAGGTTTAATTCAAGAGTTGTTACAGATTATGACTCGTCATATGTGACTGGTTGGGCTAGCAAAAGTACGTCACTGCGATTTACTTGTTTTGGGTTACGCAAAAAAACTTGAAAAAAATTTAACGTTCATTCTAGTTAAGGATTGAAGACTTGACCGAGATTATCTCCTTAGGGAAATTCTAAAGAAATCAATATTTACAGGTTGTCGTCCATGTGGTGCGGGAATGTACTGCGCCTATACAAATGCTACAACCGAGACCGGACCTTGCAGTGCAGGATATTTCTGTCGCCAGGGTGCTGACACACCCACTCCAGAAGTAGGAGCGTCAGGAGATGCTGGACCGTGCCCTGGAGGAAGCTACTGCCCCCAGAAAACAGGCGAGCCAAAAAAATGCCCCATAGGACACTACTCTAACAGAACTCACTTGAAAAATGCATCTGACTGTGAGCTTTGTCAGTTTGGGTACTACTGTGGGAAACCTGGGCTCACCAATTTTTCTGGACCGTGTGATCCTGGGTTTTACTGTCTCCGAGGATCAGAAGTGCCGAATCCTCCCTATGTAACTTCATCTGGTGGGCCATGTCCGGAGGGGCATTTCTGTAAGAGTCGCACTTCACACCCCCAGAAGTGTTTGGAGGGAACTTACAATAATCGCACTGGTCAGTCAGAGTGCCAACAGTGCTGTGCAGGGTATTACTGTCTCGAGGGGTCCAAATCGTGTGTGCTGGAGTGTCCTATGGGTCATTTCTGCCCTCCTGGCACAAAGCAAAAGTATGAGCATGCCTGTCCTGTAGGGTATTACAATGATGGAACAAGGAGCCAACGTTTGAGGTTAGAAAGTTTGTATTCGATAAAATAACTCTTTTATATTTATCTTCTACATCTTTGTGTTTAGAATAAGTTCAGACCATCGTTTGAGCGATGGATCTTTTTCCAATTGTTTTGTGTCGGTGTCTTTGAATTTGGAGAATCATTACGTTGTAATCCAAGACTGAAATTCAGTTTGGACTCAGAACTTATGTAGGAACTAAGATTATCGTGATGACAACAATTCTCAGAATTTTTTTTTCAACCCCCTTCTCCCCCCCTCACCCCGACCTCCGCAAAACCAGTTTTAAGTCGTTTCAGAATTGAAATACCTTTGCATCGTAACTCAAATGTTAGCGCCTCTTCTGCCTCACCAATGTTGTCAAAATATGTATTAAACCTCAGTTTACATCGATTACAATGTTTGCTTTTGGTATCAACCCAATCAGCTCTTATTACTGTACCAACTTACCCTCTTGATTGTTATTTTTCTTTCCAGTAACTGCAAACCTTGTACACAGGGAAAATTCTGCAACGACTCTGGACTAGCTTACCCTACGGGAGATTGTGAAGGAGGCTGGTATTGTATTCAAGGGTCAAAGACCAGCAAACCTATGGATTATGGTGTCATCGGTTACTGCAATGGCTCAAAGGCTTGCTTCTGTCCCAATACCACCACTGGTGGCAAGTGTCAGCAGGGCGAGTACTGTCCGCCTGGCTCGTCAGAGCCCATTGCATGTATGAGAGGTGAGTTACTTGGTTAATGTATAGGCCATCAGTTATTTCGAGAATAAAATAATAGCGACAGTACTAGAGGTTTCGGCGCCATCTGGGGCCATCCTTGATGTCAGTGACTAAAATCAAAACTGTAAAGCTTATCACAGGTCAAAATGAGTAAATTTATATAAAGTGTGATTACGGCAATATTATCAAACGTTAAATGATTTCATAACTAAAATCTATAACACTATGTAACTTAAAGTGAAATGGAAAAACAGAATTTTGCTTTTAAAAGTTAAAATTAAAATTGTTACAATCACGGAGAAGTATCAGTATGTTGTAATGGAGTTAGGTGTTAGGTGTAGTATTAAATTATTGACATTAGTTAATTAGAAATTGTAAACTTGAATCGGTATCAAGGGTAACGAAATAATGTTCACAGGTTTTTCACAAAGTGATAACCTCAATTGATATTTGATTCAGTGGTTTAGTGATTTTAATCCACTATAATGGATTTACTGTATCTTCAATGCACAGAATCTTAAAAACTGTATTTTAATAAGTATCGATAAATTCCTAGTGATTTAGTGATAAATGAAAACTGGTAAGTATTTTAAGTTGTCGTTATGTTGATATCATGTCATTGTTTTTTAAAGAAATTGATGCCATGTCATTGTTCTAACTTTTTAAGATGTTGATATCATGTCATTGTACAAATTCATTTAGTACATTTAACAGTTTAAAAACACTTGGCAGTTCAAAACTAGTTTCCCAGTAGTCGTATTAGTTTGGTAAAGTTTTTAAAAGTTGTAAACCTAGGAAACTTTAAAGATATTGACATTTTTAACTGTACTCCCTCGCCAACTTGACGCCAACGGGAGGGACTGCAGTTCACATGTCAGCATCTTCAAATCTTCCAATCTGTTTCTAAAGAAACACCGACGGAGTACCACGCTTTATTTTACTATAAATTGATTTTTGATCTTTTGCCGTTTTTATAATTGTTTTTATTTGATGGCCATGTTTAGGTCATTACTGTGACAAGAGCGGGCTATCAAACGTGTCTGGAGAATGCGACGCTGGTTACTATTGTCTAAGAGGAGCCAAAAGTCCAACACCTAAAGATAATACTACAGGAAACGTGTGTCCTGAGGGGCATTTCTGTCCAGTTGGTACGTCAGACCCTCGAAAGTGTCCAATGGGCAAATTTTCCAACGCTACTACTAACCAGAAGGAAACAGACTGTATGCCTTGCCTAGCAGGGAAGTACTGTGGGGCACTTGGTTTGGAAGAGCCATCTGGAGACTGTGACCCCGGATTCTACTGTCCAGGTGGACAGTCGTCCAGGAACCCATCAGGTTATATTTGCTCCCCAGGTCATTACTGCCCTTCGGGAAGTCCTTCTCAAAGACCATGTGCTTCAGGATCTTACCAAGACGAGCAACAACGAGCTAGTTGTAAGCCATGTCCAGAGGGGTTCTTCTGTGATGCGACTATCTTGAATGCAACTCATTGTGTGCATGGCGTCCAGCTTCCGTCTGCCTGTCCCCTTGGCCACTTTTGCCCCAGTAAAACCAAGTTCGCAACACAACATCCATGTCCTAATGGTAACAGTCTGATTAGTTAAATATTTCTTTTTGACCTGTTGTTTCAATGTAAAATCGTTTAGAAAGCTCAAATAAAAATTCAAATAGGTTAGGTGTACTTAGAAAATAAACATAAATTTATATCTATTTTTATATCTATTTTCATATCTATTTTTATATCTATAAACATATTTTTTTTCTTTTCTTCAGTTCTGTTTTCTAAAAAACATAATTACCTTTTGAGTTTGATATAGTTTATGTTAGAATCAGTGTTCTTACATGTATTTGTGGTCATTAGGTAGTTGTATTCTCAAATTAAAGTGATTTGAATTTCTTCTCGTCTCTTAATAAGGATTTACTACATACACCAATATTATAAAACCAAAGAAATAAGTGAATAAATGAGAAAAGAATAAAAAGATATGAGTCTGATATTTTTGACATAGATACTAAGAGTTTTCATTGGAATATGTTAAGGTACGTACAACAACGTAACTCATGTCAAGAGAAGAGAGGACTGTGCCAACTGCCCTGCTGGCAAATACTGTGAAGGCACTGGTAAAAAGATTTGGTCAGGTGACTGTTCTCCTGGATTTCACTGCATTGGTACAGCGAGTAGTAAGACTCCAAACGATGGTGTGACCGGTGTGGTTTGCCCCAAAGGGTACGTTGAGTGTTGCCCTTTCACACTATTTTCATATTCAAAGAACCGTAATAAACTCTGCATTTTGAAACATCCTCATGTACATATACAAGTGAATTTTAAAGTAATGATCCGAGTAAGAACTAGGGATGTCACGGCAATGGAAGAAGAAAGGTGCTAATTGCGGTATTATTAAAATGTTGAATTGATTTGCTAAACTTTAAAAATGGACAATGTCTTCATAAGTAAGATTATGTATTTCTTTCTAGTTCACTCATTCATTCCTTTCTAGGTGAAATACTTCTGTTTTTGAATTAAGAAAAATTCAACGTAGCGAACATTGAAAATTAAAAGGTTGTCTTCGCTTTTGTTTAGAAGTTTCATGATTGAGTTAGTTATTATGCACAAAAGAAACATTGCTTCGAAACATAGTTTCACTGCTATTTAGTTAAAAACGATGTTGTATACTGGTCGATGTATTCTCAGTATGAGAATTTAAGCATTTGTGAAATGCCGCAGAATAATAGTGGTTCCCTACTTCTTACACGGACCTTTACTTAAACATGGTTTAGACCGAAAATGTTTGTGTTGTAGCTGCCCAAGCAAAGCCATGCAATCTCAGTTTTTGAAAGTTTTACACCCTATTTATATTAGTAACTCAAACTCGCGGGATAAACAGATTTTAAATCTTGACAACATCTAAATATGTTTCAGAAAAATTTTTGTATTGGTTGCCAAGCACATGCTCTAACTCGTTTCAGCTTTTGTTTATAGTCGCTACTGTCCAGCTGGTACCCCCGCTCCTATTCCCTGCAGTGCGGGTACTTATGGACCCACTGAACAGCTGTACTCACAAGCGAGCTGTAAACCCTGCGATCCTGGTCAATACTGTGTGGAACCAGGCCTCAACAGAACCACAGGGAATTGCAGTGCAGGGTTCTATTGTCGTGGAAATGCATCAGTTAGTAAACCTCCAAACGACGCCACAGGTATGCTAGAACAAAATAGTGCTTCGAGATTTGTTTGTTTATTGGGTTAATTAAATGTTTAGAATAAAAACCGCGTATGTTCGATGTTTCGGAATCATCGTACTTCAAGGATTTTATTTTCGGTAAGACATATATCTTATTTTGACAAATAAATATGCAATTGTGCTAGAATATAATACTGGGCAACTAACTAACGAATCAAACAAAGACTTTATCCCTATTGTCTTGTTTACGTAGTGGTATTCATTCGTGACAATCAGCCAGCACTAAACAAACAGTCGGACTCCATTCGGGCTGTAGTGTTTGTTTGATTCATTAATTAGTTGCCCAGTATTATATTCTAGCGCATTTGTATATTTACTTGTATGAATAAGAACAATATCTTACTGAAATTAAAATCCTTGATAATGGAGTTACGATGGTTCCGAAACGTCAGACGAACGCGTTTATTTTTATTCTCAATGTATTTGAGAATCTTAATAATTAAACGTTTGTTCATTTTTTAAGGCGGTGACTGCTACATTGGGCACTACTGCCCTTCTGGTACAGCCACTCCCCTCAAATGCTCTCCAGGGTCATACATGAACCACACACGAGCTTCTGAGTGCTATGTATGTCCTGACGGGTTTTACTGTGTGAATGGAGTACACCCATTTCCATGCCCAGCAGGTATGATTATGACAGGGTGTGGTTCACCCTCTTAGTTGTATTTGAAGCATGGGAAATATTTTGTTGTCCAAAGAAAAATTTTTAGGTTTTAATCTCGACTCCTACTAACAAGTGTTATCATGGTTGTCCTTTCAGTTCTAAGGTTTGATTTCAAGAAATTCTTTTAAGGTTTCTTTTTTGCTTCAGCTAGGTTTTTTCTCTGATATTTAGATTTCTTATTGTAATACCAAAGGTAACAATGGATACGAACAATTAAAACGTCTTGCTTTTTAATTTAAACAAATTTTTGGGTGGAGCTTTGTCACTTAGTGGATGAAAAATCTCTCAAAGGTACTGCGCCATTTTACAAAAAGTAGCATTGTTATTATCTTCATTGGTTTTATTATTTTTTCAACTTTAGGTTGGTATTGCCCTCAGGGAACTGCGTACAGTTGGAGACCATGCCCCAGAGGTACCTACAGCCCTGTAGAATTTCTTTCCCGTGAATCCCAGTGCAAACCCTGTGAGCCTGGTCACTACTGTGCTTTTATTAACTCGACTAGTGTGTCGGGCCAGTGTGATGATGGTTACTTCTGTCGAAATGGTTCAGATTCTCGTCAGCCCTCTGGAGGAAACACGGGCGATGCTGGTATTTGTATGCCTGGATATTACTGCCCCAAGGGAAATCCGAATGCACCAGTTCCTTGCCAACCTGGATTTTACAACAACTTGACACATAGGTATGACATATCGCATTGTTTAAAGTGCCCCGGAGGAAGATTTTGTGATAAAGGTGGTTTGGAATGGCCATCGGGTAAGTGTCAGCCTGGTTACTATTGCAAAGATAGGGCTACATCACCGAATCCAGTGAACACAACAAACACAGGAGGCCCTTGTCCACCTGGAAACTACTGCCCCGAAGGTTCATCTTATCCTCTGGCTTGCCCTGGCGGACAGTACAACTCACTTTGGAGACAAAGTAACTGCTTCCAGTGCCCGGCTGGTCACTTCTGCCCAAATGCATCAAGTAATTATGAAATCTGCCCAGAGGGTAACTACTGTCCTAACAGTTCCGCCCAAGCAACGAAATGCCCTAAGGGAACCTATAAGAACTATACAATGGGAGACTCTATCGATGACTGCAAAATGTGTCCTCCTGGGAAATATTGCCCTTATGCTGGCATGCCCAACCCAGAGGGTCTCTGTGATCCTGGCTGGTTCTGCACCGGTGGTTCGTGGGAAAAGAAACCACTTGACATCAATGATATTGCAAACGGAACAGGTGTATGCCCATTAATTGGAAGCATAGGAGGATTCTGTAAGAAAGGAGAATTCTGCCCTTCTGGTGCTGATCGACCGCGCCCTTGCACTCCAGGCTATTTCTGTGATAAGGACTATCTAGATAAAGAATCTGGCCTTTGCATTGCAGGATACTTCTGTAATGGTAGCACTATTGATCCGAGACCAGAGAACAAAACCAACGGTGATCGCTGCCCCAAAGGACACTACTGCCCTACGGGTAGTTCTTACCCCAAGCCTTGCCATCCTGGTACTTATTCTGACAAGGAATACAACCAGTTTAGAAACAACTGTATGCCGTGCTTACCGGGCATGTACTGTGGATCTTATGGCCTTCCTTGGCCAAGTGGCAACTGCTCTGAAGGGTACTATTGCCCAGCAGGTAAGGGCAACTGCTCATCGATAATGGATAGTTTTAACTTCTAAAGTTTAACCAGCTTGTCACATCAACTGAATAAGGTTAATGTTTATCATTTTTTAAGTATGTTTATCATTAATGAAGAGAGAAACGTTTATCTTGCATATTTATCTGGGCACCGTTGTTCGAAGGCCCGATAACACTATACTTGAGTTAAAATGTTAACCTTTGTTCAGAAACTGATTTGAGCTAGAATTTTTGGAATTGACAAATTTTTTCCAAGGAGAATCTAAACAGTATTTTATAGTAACCGTACACATTCTTAGAAAAGAAACTACTGCTTTAGATTTGGCTAAACCGTGGGTTAAAGTTAACCAGCCTTTGAACAACCCAGGCTAGATGAGTGGCTTAACCCAGGGTTAATGTTGACCAGCTTTTGACCAACCCAGCCCGGATGAGTGGCTTAACCTAGGGTTAAAGTTAACCAGTCTTTGAACAACCAGGCCCAGCTCAGGATGGTAAAAAAGTGATTAATGATATTCCTCACTTTAGGAGAAACACTTCAAAGTCCGCCAAATAAGGAATGCCAGCCAGGTCACATGTGTCCAGAAGGCAGTGGAGTCCACAACCCTTGCCAAGCTGGAACCTATCAGCCATACGCTCGAAAGGGCTTCTGTTACACTTGCCCTTCAGGTAGCTACTGTGACCCGAATGAAGCCAGGATCAACCAGTCCAGTGGCAGTAATAGCTCTTCTCATGGCGTGGTGACTCCATCCGACTGTCCAGCAGGATATTATTGCCCACCAGCCACCGAATCTGCTCACAGGTGAAGCATTGCTAGCGAATATTCTTTTTAACCGCACCATCGTGTAAAGATTATTGCCTTTGTCATACACGAGAGTTCAATAAAAAAAATTCAGTGCCAAGTGTCCTGAAATAGACTTAGGTTGACTAAAGATCAATAGAATTTTCCTCGCTTTATGGAAGTTGAGTTGAATTAAAAAGGAGTTAAATAGAAATCTTAGGGAAAGCTTTTCCAAGCCGTGCTTGTTGAAAGATCAACCTAAAGTCAGTGGCAGTTGTTCAGGCTCGCTCAGTTGTTTAAAAAGTTCTTGAGTTCGATTGAATTTGGATGAGAAGAAATCAATGCCTTTAAGAAAAACTAAGAAAAGTATATGATTGTCCTTTAGTTGTTCTGGCATTTAGTGTTGTGTAATAATCATGCTTTTGAGAAACGCTGTGCTTTTTGGCAAGTGCCATGTTTGGCTCACGATTATTCATTGAAAATAGTGTTGCAAAGTGTTCTTAATTTAGAAACAAATCCAGAATCTTCTTAATTTGTTATGACTTCTCAGCTATAAAACAACATAATGCTCTATATAAATACTCTTTAAGTAGTATACAGCATAAACAATTGTTTGTCATACCGAAGGTACCATTGCCCAGAGGGACGTTTTGGAAACAGGACGAAACTCACCCAAGCTTCAGAGTGCACCCCATGCACAAGAGGTTACTACTGTCATAGATCAGGAATGACGTCACCAACAGACCGCTGTTATGCTGGATACTACTGCATTGAAGGTGCAAAATACCCCAATCCGAATGACACCCACACAGGTGCTCCCTGTCCGCCTGGATTTTACTGCGAATCAGGATTTTACGAACCTGCAGCCTGCCCGAAAGGAACATTTGGTCCAAGGGAAAGGTTAACAAAATTGTCCGAGTGTGTAGACTGTTATGTCGGTCATTACTGTGCAGAAGACGGCTTAGCGTCTCCGAATGGGACTTGCGATCCTGGTTATTACTGCAGTGGACGAGCAATTAAATCCAACCCAGTGGGTGAAGTCTATGGTGATGTGTGTCCCAGAGGACATTATTGCCCAGCTGGGACAACTACACCTTTCAAGTGTCCTCCTGGTACTTATAACAACAAGACAAGAGCTTTGGAGCCCCCAGACTGCATACCATGCGAGCCTGGCTACTATTGTGAAGGCTATGGCCTCAAAAAGCCTACGGATGAGTGTGAAGGGGGCTGGTACTGTGTTCGTGGGGCTTACACCAAGCGACCTGTTCCCCAAGTGAGTCAAACACACAACAACTCCAAAGACTTTACTTGTCCACTTTACTCTCTCAACTTCACTGGTGGAATCTGTCAGAAGGGGAATTACTGCCCTACAGGCTCGTCTAAACAGCGTCCATGCCCTGCAGGAATGTTTTGTGACAGAGATGGTCTTTCCACCCCGAGTGGTAATTGTACAGCTGGGTATTTCTGCAGTGGTGGCGATACTGTTTCGAACCCTGTGAATTGCTCAGCTGGATATTACTGTCCGGAAGGCACCCCAATAGAAAGGGCGTGTCCGCCAGGGACTTATTTGCCCTACACTGGTAAATCCAAGGAATCAGATTGTCTAAATTGTACCGCCGGTTTTTACTGCCCACTGTCGCACATGACTCAGGTGATATTTGAGTGTTTACAAGGCTATTACTGCCCTCCAAGATCTGTTGACAACAATACGGTTGTGTGTCCGAAGGGATTCAGCTGTCCAACAGGATCTGGCGTCCCTGAGAGATGCATACCTGGTGAGTATCAAAATGAAGAAGGCCAGTGGAAGTGTAGGACCTGCGACCCTGGTTATTTCTGTGACCCAACACACCTTGATACTGGTGTAATAAAGCCCAGAAACTGCACGCCAGGTCATTATTGTCCCAGTGGAACCAAATATGAGAACCAGTTCAACTGCTCAGCAGGGACTTATAGCAAAAAGTACGGCCTTCGTGAACATTCTCAGTGCACTCCTTGTCCGAGCAAGAAATACTGCGCATCTCCTGGTCTCACAGAACCTACAGATTTTTGTTTCCCCGGTAAGAATTGAATCATTACCCAGTTCATCAATTTAAAAGCTGTAAAAATTAATATGCTATAATTTCAAACCATTTTCTTGTACGTTTAATTAGTGGCCAGGTAGACAAGAAGCCAACATACTTTCGGTTTGGAGACTAATTCTACGTGTACCCTACATGTCATGGCAAAACATAAACATTCTACCTAATAGTACTAATGATAATGATAATGATAATAATATAAATAATAATAATAATAATAATCATGATAATGATAATGATAATGATACTGATACTGATACTGATAATAACTTTTAGATTAACGAGGGTGACTTTACAATTAAAAAATGGTAGTTAGTCTAGCGGCCTTCCTATATTTACAAAGTTTCACAGGCATAAAAATTCAGAAGTTATAACTATCGAATTGTGTAAGTTCATTTATCCAGGAAATCGAACAAAAAAACACTGGATAAATTTTTGAAACTTAAATAAGCTTTCGATTGCATCTGCAATCTTCCTCAGATATGGTACTCTCGAATACAGGCGAGGTTACCCAGCCAAGTGAACTTTTTTCTTGATATGTTTTTGAAAAAGGTTTCTGAATCAGTCCTACCTCATTGAACCCGGTACCATCAAACCCCAACTATCAAACAGACTTGTCCACGCCACACCAGTACAAAAAAACACATACGATTGAAAAACCTTGGAAAAGTAATATTGAAACAAAATATCGAAAGTCTAACATTAACAAGTAATGTGATACTTAAGAAATTTAAAAGTAGTTAAGGCCAGCATAGGATTCTCTGAAAAAACTGCCATAGTTCTTTTACCTAACGCTAACTATTATCGTCATTGGAAGAGGGGCGTTTTGGATAATGAATTTTAGGTTGGTCTCAGAGTGCCCATACTAATTCCTTGAAACACTTGTTACAAATGAATGCAACATTTTCTCAACCAGGGTATGTCTGTACGGGATCCGCCTCTTCTCCCACACCTGAGGGTAATAGTACGGGCAGAAAGTGCCCGAAAGGAAGATACTGCCCAGAGGGATCTGACGTTGGAGAACTTTGCCCTACAGGTATGAGAAAACCCGGATGTTTTGTCCGCCATTTTCATAAATCCAAGTTGTGTGAAAATTTAAGAGTTAAGAATTGTCATCCCTTTGTGATAAAAGGGAATTACACTACCATACTGCTTCATACGGCTGTTCAAATAAGAGGAAAGGACATTTCACTGATACCCAATGTGCAAGCTCATGTAAAGATTGATAGACTTCTTGTCAGCTTTCCTCGTGTCACCAGCAACTGCATGTTTCTTGAAAATTGTTTGACAGTACTTTAGTAGTACTAATGTTAATAACGGTCGTTGGTGTCAGTGTTATTGTAGCGTTGTTATAACATAGAGTGTTTAGCTACTGTAGCTGTGAGCTTGAATTCTCATCGTGATCAAAATTTTCTAGCTGAGCGCAGTCGACTCCCACTTTCATAAATCTGTAGTTTTTATTTGTTTTTGTTTTGAATGAGCAAAAGCCTAGGGATACAGACAGAATAAAGTACTAGTAAAAAATTAGTTGTTGTTACTATCCGAAAAATACTTATTCCTTGGGTAACCGTAAAGGTACGCATCCAGTTAGTGAGAAAAGTGAAGACTATACATCAACATAATACTAAAAATGATGATAATAATGATAATAATAGTAACAATGATAATGATAATGATAAAAAATAATGATAAAAATAGTTATAATAGTAATGGTAATAATATGAATGGTGAAAAGATGATAAATGGTATAAACCTATGAGAATATATGTGTGATTTATCTGTTTATTGTTTTAGGAACTTTCAATGAGTTAGAGGGCCTCATGAATATCAGCCAGTGTCAACCATGCACCCCAGGATATTACTGTCCAACAGCGGGCATATCAACTGACCCGACCCTCATGTGTTACCAAGGCCATTGGTGCTCAGGGGGATCAACAGAAAGCACTCCTATTGGCAAAGCCTACGGTACAGACTGCCCTAATGGTAGTTATTGTCCACAGGGGACACCACTTCCTAGAAACTGCCCAAAAGGCACATACAATCCATACAGGGGTAAGGAAAAAGAAGAGGACTGTGTACCATGTGATCCAGGAAAGTATTGCGAGACACCAGGTAAAGATAGCGTGACGAACGATTGTCACGCAGGATACTATTGCAAAGGTAACGCTAGTAAGCCAAATCCAAGAGACGGCGCTACTGGAAACATTTGTCCTGTTGGTCATTACTGCAGTGTTGGATCCAAGAAACCCCAGCCATGCGCCAACGGAACTTATATGAATGAAACAGGTGAGCAAGGAGGCTAGAATGCGTTGTTCCAAGTGCACACTCTTTCCAGAGTGAAATTCTCCATTCATAAAATAACCGAGACGCTTTTTTAGTCGTGTTTATTCTAACCACAAAAAGTTCCGATTCCATTTCAGGGAAGCCACAAAGCCAATAAAAGTGTTTCATATCTAAACCATCCGCAAAATCCAAAGTTTGGTTCCCTAAAAGCACACAACGCGCACTCACGACACATAAAGAGCTGCTTTCTTCCCGCCTTGTCGAGAATTTTATTTTATTTTGACGTGCATGCGCAGACAAAAGTCACCTTTGTTGTCATTGATATAATACTTTAAAGGATTCAATTGAACCTTTGGTTGATCTGGTGAAATTTTGATTTAGGTGCCTCGTTTTGCCTGGAGTGCCCTAAAGGATACCAATGTATCAAGCAAATCAACCCTGAACCTTGTCCTGCCGGCTTCTACTGCCCCAAAGGTGTTGGCTACGATACCAGGCCATGCCCTGTGGGCACATTTGGTGGACGGGCTGGACTTTCCCTTGAAAGCCAGTGTACTAATTGTTCAGGAGGAAGTTACTGTGCAGTATCTGGAAAATCAACCGTTTCGGGTGATTGTGCTGGAGGTAAGCTGGCATTTCCCTCTGTTTGGTTCGTGTTTGGGTTCCAAATTGGTAGGAATTTTCAATAAATAGGCAGTGCTCAAGGGTTTCTCAGTTGATATAACAACTGCTTTTGACTCTCAGTTTGCTTGGATGCCCTTGGATTTTCAGTTGGTTCGGAATATTCTTGGACTGTAGTTTAGCTGAAAATTCTCTGAATACCTCCATTGGAAAGAATGCTAAGGGAGTATCAGTTGGTAGGGAATGCACTTAAACGTTTCCTTGATGGATAATGGAGCGCCCTGGAAATCTTATGTATCAAATCAGCTGGTGTTTTAACTTTGGATTAGCAGGGAATGTCTTTGGTCTGTTAGTAGGGAATGATAATCACAAATCTCAGAGCAAAGCAACAAAGAAGTTGTACAGTAGATTCAAATGGAAAAGAAATATATACAGTGATAACTCAGCACAAACCCACTTCCGAATTTCAAGAGAAGCTGAGGTACTTCACATTTCTGTATGCAGGTTTCTTTTGTACGTCTGGAGTGAACGTGAAATACCCAAGTTCAGGATTTCTAGGGGTTGGTGGGCGTTGTTTTAAGGGTCATGAATGCCCACCAGGCACAAGTTCACCATCACCGTGTAAACAGGGTTACTACGCCAACCAAGAAGAAATGGCTGCGTGTGCTGTGTGTCCTGAAGGTAAAACGTTGACTTGTTCACAGTTAAGCTTCCAGCCCCTGCGACATGTTTGCATCTTCTACATGTTTCTATTATGTCTATGTCTTGAATATCCTCCTGCTAAATTGGGTGCGTGCTAGAATTTATGGACGGCGCAGCTAATGTGCTTCGCTTTGAGTTCAAAGGCTGTAAGTTCGATTACCAGCCAGACCACTATTTCCTTAACTCTATCCAGATAAGGGGGAGGCACAAATTTCGCTGATTTCAAAGAGTCGCCATCCCCTAAATATTTATCCGATTGCCTACAAATTTCATGACTTTTCCTCAAATTTATTAGAAAACAGAAATATGATAAAATTTTGTAGTTAATGAGTCAGCTGTTGCCATGGAACCCGTTTTTCAGAGGTGTGTTTTCGTTTTTTGGCTTTTTCATGCCTTTGGTATATACTTTCACAAATAGGAACTAAAAGCAATATTTAGCTGAGAAGTCAATTTGTTTATTTTGTGTTAAAAAATTAGTTGATAGTTATTAAATTTCTGACGTCATTGCACAATAAGTAATCGAAAGTTGAAAATTTTTGAAATTATACATAATAATGAGCGTTATCACAGCTAGTTATGTTTTGTTATTTTGGGTTTTTTTCTCAAGAGTATTGGTAATCTGATATTTTTTAATACATACTCAAAATCCAGCAGTATTTTTTTCACAAACCCCCCCCCTACTTCAAACGCAATAAACATAATATAATACACATATATAAATAATCCAAAACACAACCACAATTAAAATAAAGTTTCAAAGGTTTATGGACTGTTTTTTCTTCATTAGAAAACATTTCCACAAAACTTTTTTCGAAATTATGACGTCATAATGACTTCATAGTGACGTTTCACTTCAAGCAAACTACATATTTTTTCCTTGTGAAACTCTACCTAACCTGCTTCCATATCTTTTATCGTTCTAGAGTTATAGGCTCCTATCAAAGACTCCCATCCGTTTAACATTACATAGATAAGCTCTGGCCAGATGAGCCTTTTAGGCTTACAAAAGGATTAAGCTACCTTTTTCTAGACAAAATTGAAGGATATTTGATGCTTGCAGGTTCTCCCCCACACCGTTCATATTTTTTATCATTACAGATAACATACGTATAGTTTCAAAGATAAAATTAAAGGTTTGAGGGGTATGAAATGATGTTCAAAGTAGTTTTACGAGGGTACTTTTTCTATCCTAGGAAAATTCTGCAATGGCACAACAATCAATCCGTTTGATTGTCCGGCGGGACATTATTGTCCAAATGGCACAAGGTTCGCCACGGAGTTCCCGTGTAAACCAGGAACGTTTAACAACAGGACTTCACAACCGTCAGAGTTTTCGTGTCAGCTTTGCCCAGCTGGAAAATATTGTCAGGGTGCGGGCCGAGTCCAACACAATGGTGATTGTGATGCTGGGTTCTACTGTGCTGGAGGATCGTGGAGCAGCCGCCCAGGGGACATTGGGGCTCCAAACTATAGCGGAGCAACGAGCCCCAATGACACGTGTTACACAAACTTTGAGTGTGTCTGCCCAGCGTGGAACAAAACAACAGGTACACCATGGCATGCTTGTAAGGTTGAATAACAACGAAATAAAAACGGTGTAAAATAGGATGGTGAAGTATTTAGCTCAGTTTCAAAACTGAACTGAAACAATAGTTCACTTACTGTAAATGGTGGCCGTGCTTTTTAATTTTAACCATTCATCATGCAACACTCGCTAATACTAAGCTTGTTTCTTCTCTTTGTTCTCTCCTCTTTTAACTTCATTTTTGTTCTTCTTTCCTTTTTTTTTACATGAAATATAACGTATCGAACTTACTTACTATAGAAGATAAATTGCTACCTATCGGGACCTTCAAATCCTGATTGATATCATATTTCTTTTCTAAATTCTAACGAAAGTTTCTTTGTCTTACGCTTCTATATTTATATGTTTTCTTTAAACCTTATTTTAAGCATATGTGGGTCTGCCTAAGCATCGGTTTATTTATTTGTTTTGGGTTCTACTTTTTCTGCCACACTACTCTCAATTCCACGGTATGGCCAATACCTTTACGCATGCGCACAACCAGTTTACCTGAGCAACTACTAAGAAAGTGAACGAAGCAACCGTGGACAGCTGTGTCGTCCTAGTTAGGCGAGTTCAGAGAACTGCTTTAAGGCTAACTTCGACTGCAGATCATGTGGGAGTCCAGTTTGGTATGTCTTACATACCATAGGCAATGCGTTGTGGAAGAGAAAGGATCAATTAAGACCGCGTGTGATGACTGTAATGTCTATTAGCCCGTATGGTTTAAGTCTTTCGCTATATTTAGTAACATCCAAAGTGAAGTTGTTGTATACATTAAGACTATCCCAGCTTCTATCGTGCAAACAAGTTTTCCATCCAACTCATTGGGAAAAGTCACAACAACACGCTTTGCTACAAAACCTATACTGACTAGTTAAATAGTGTCTACAAGAACTGACTAGACGCGAAACAACAAACTAACATTATCTTTTCAGCATGATCAGGTAAAGAGCATTCAACATCGGTGCATTAGAAGGAAATGTAGCATATTTTAACAAAATTTTAAAAAACTGTACACATTGCTGTTGTAAAGTTCTTTTACAAGCTCGTCTTAATCTGTTAACGAATAACTTCTTGAAAGGATATTATACTGGTATACTGTTCACAGTACCAATCACGACTACTGATGCTTTGATAAAATGTTTCGTTTGCATTCACAAGATTTTCCGATTGGGTAACGTGAAATCTATTGAAATGGGAGACTCGATGCTAATTTATCATTTGA
The DNA here is from genome assembly GCA_027575215.2 of Hydrozoanthus sils. Taxonomy (NCBI): domain Eukaryota; kingdom Metazoa; phylum Cnidaria; class Anthozoa; order Zoantharia; family Hydrozoanthidae; genus Hydrozoanthus; species Hydrozoanthus sils. The sequence continues at coordinate 18,479 of JAOBRD020332474.1, read as the reverse complement.
GTTACACTTTATCTTGTACGTTATTCTGAGTCAGCGTTTTATGCAGATCGTGAAAATGGTTAGTTTAAATGGCTTGTTTCCTTGTAGGTGATATCTGTCCCGCTGGTAGTTATTGTCCACGTGGGTCTGAAAAACCTATTCCCTGCACGCCTGGCAAGTACTGTGCTCACGCTGGCCTAGACACACATACTAGAGACTGTTCACCTGGATACTATTGCAACGACAGTTCCACCGTCCCAGACCAGTTCGAATGCCCTGCTGGTCACTACTGCCCTGAAGGTACTGGAACACCTAAGGCGTGTCCTGCAGGAACATTCTCTGGTTCAAGAAAGAACAGCAAGCCTGAAGATTGTCGAAACTGCACAGCAGGATGGTACTGTGTCGGTAATGGACTCCCAGCCCCCACTGAGAAATGTTCTGCTAATTTTTATTGTCCGGGTGGACAACAAACTGCAACTCCTGCTGAGTATGTTTGTACAAAAGGTCATTATTGCTCTCGGGGAACAGAGCTTCCGAAGCGATGCGAGAATGGAACCTACCAGAATGAGGAAGGAAAGAGTTCCTGTAAGGACTGCCCGGCTGGATCTTACTGTGATCCAACAAGTTCTCCAGTGGTAACTCCGTCAGTCTGTGAGAAGGGACATTACTGCCCTTACAAGACAACTAGCTACAGAGATTTTCCTTGCCCTGAACGTAAGTGTAACCTGATATAACACGCGCTATGATTGGTTATTTTAAGATTGTTTACTCTTACAATTGCGTTTTAGCTTTATTGACGGAACGACATTTTGTTTATTGCCCAATTCAGGAACTTTCAACGACCGAACAGGGTTACCTGACAAAGATAACTGCACAGCGTGCACCAGAGGCCACTACTGTGAGACACCAGGGTTAGAGCAACCAACAGCTCAGTGCCATGGGGGATATTACTGTACTGAAGGATCTAAATCCCCTGCACCCATCGACGACCTTCTTGCCTCCGGTCACTCCGGGTATACTGGATTCCCTTTCACGTATCTAAATGACAAATGTCCCCCGGGCTTTTTTTGCCCCAACGGTTCAGACCCACTACCATGCAAGCCAGGGACCTATCACAACCAAGGGGGTATTTCATCAAGTTCACAGTGCTATCCCTGCCCTGTTGGACGGTATTGCAATGGCTCGGTAGTACCGCTTGGCGCCGCACCACCTTGTGACGCAGGTTATGTTTGCACAGGTGGCTCAAACACCCCAAAGCCAACTGATCCATCGATGGGCTACATGTGCCCAGCAGGGTTCAGTTGTCCGTCAGGTAATCCTTGACATTTTGAACGATTTTGTAAATAGATTTCCAGTGTAACTGGCACAGCCTTAAAACTGGAGAAACCTTGATTATTGTTGTTGACGTAGGTTTCTTCCTAACATAACTAATACTCGTCTTAAATCATTTCTTTCCGCCATATTCCTATAAGTGGCTCTCAAGAGCCGAAACTGGACGAAATCTAAGCTTAACATAAAACGTCGGAAAGAGGTGATTGGAGAGAAAAACTTGTCATATCGTTGAAAAAGTGGCCCATTTAAAGTGGACTTTTTAACTCTTTTATGATAATCTAATCAGAGAGAAAGTGTTAAGATCTTTTTCATGACTAATAGAAAATATCTGGAGTTTGGTTTCTTCAAAATGTTTTCGAAAGGATAAGAAGTTTTTTATGATAACATTTCATTTAGTACGTGTTACTTTTTTCATTCTCATGTGAATGTTGCCCCGTTTCTCTGTTCCGTGTTCCTCTTTACAAAAGCATTATCAACTGGAATCTTTATTTGATTAATCGTCCAGAAGATGTTTCTTTACTAGGAAAAATGTAGGTATCATACAAAGATAAGTGGCTTAAAATTGTTTGTTTTGCAGATTTGCAGTCCTTGCATGTGCGAACTTTCACTGTGTTTCATGCGATGTTTTTAAACAAAAACAAAATATAAAGAGGTAGATGGTTGCATAACACAAAACTGTTTTGTTCTTATATCCATAGGTACAAACTATCCACTAAGTTGTGAGCCTGGAACCTACCAACCCAACAGGGGGAGGGGTCAGTGTATCAAATGCCTACCAGGCAGTGAGTGCCCATACCAAAATATGACAGTTGTAGAACCCTGCAGACGGGGCTACTTTTGCCCAGACGGTACTCCCAGCCCCTGCCCCCCAGGAACATTTGGTAACAAGAGTGGTCTTATATCCGTTGACATGTGCACAGACTGTCCTTCTGGCCAGTATTGTGAGGGCGCCGGAATGACAGAACCAAAAGGACCTTGCTACAAAGGGTACTACTGCGAAGGTAGGGCCAATTCATCAACGCCACACCCAAACAGCAAATACCCTGATAATGGCCCCTGCCCAACTGGTGCTTACTGTGTTGAAGGGATCCCCGCTCCCCAGAAATGCCCTCCTGGGACTTTCAGAAACACAACAGGAGCTTCCTCTGCCGCTGAGTGCCTCGACTGCAAACCAGGATGGTACTGCGGTGGGTATGGAAACAAGTTCCCAACTGCCCGTTGTGCACGTGGGTTCTTCTGTCCACAGGGATCAAGAGCAAATGTTTCTCAGCCCACTTGTTGCCAGTGTCCTGTTGACCATTACTGCCTAGAAGGCTCATCTGAGCCGACCAAATGTGACTCAGGTCAGTTTTAAGTGATTGTTAAGTTATTTTTAAGTTATTGTATATCTGTACATTTGGTTATTACAATGACAAGATAACAGAGCCTTTATCCCACCAACTCTACTGGTGTGGATAATTTACCTTCCATCTTTCCTGTCAGATTGAGTTTAACTAACTGAATAACGAGATTCATCGAGTTGATGCCCAGCATTTGGTGTTATCGTTTGGTGTTACCATTTGATGTTACCATTTGGTGTTATCATTTGGCGTTACCATTTAGAAATTCCGTTTGATGTTACCATTTGGTGTTATCATTTGGCGTTACCATTTAGTAATACCGTTTAATGTTACCATTTGGTGTTACCATTTTGTAAAACCATTTGATGTTACCATTTGTTGTAACCAGTTAGAGTTACCATTTAGTAATACCATTTGGTGCTACCATTTGTTGTTACCATTTAGCATTAACATTTAGTAATACCATTGGTGTTACCAATTGGTGTTGCCATTCGGCGTTACTATTTAGTAATACGTTTAATGTTACTATTTGTTGTTACCATTCAGCGTTACCATTTAGTAATACCATTTGTTATCACCATTTGTTGTTCCTATTTGGCGTTATCATTAAGTAATTCCATTTGATGTTACCATTTAGTGTTACCATTTGGCGTTGTCATTAATTGATTTCATTTCATGTTACCATTTGTTGTTATCATTTGTCGTTACCATTTGGCGTTATCATTAATTAATACCATTTGATGTTACCATTTGGCGCTACTCTTTAGTAAAACCATTTGTTGTTACCATTTGTTGCTCCTATTTGGCGTTATCATTAAGTAATTCCATTTGATGTTGCCATTTGGTGTTACTAATACCATTTGTTGTTACAATCCAAGCTAACTAATTGACTAGAGAAACCATTTCTCTGCTTTTTTTTAGGTTCAAGTACCGATGGAAAGATAGGTCAATGGCAATGTAAACCATGCCCTGCTGGCTACTATTGCAGTCCTACACCGCAGAAATGCCCTCCGAAGCACTACTGTCCCGCCGGTACAGTCACACCTATCTTGTGCCCTGGTGGTACATTCACCTACGAGAACACCACTGGACTTGCCAACGAAACGCAGTGTTCTCCCTGTATTACTGGACATTATTGTTTAGCAGGAAGGATTAGTGGTCAGTGTGTGGGAGGGTATTTCTGCAAGAGTCACAGTCCAGCACCGACACCCACCTTCCATCTAGGTAATGTTGAGAACGGCCCTTGTAAGGAGGGACACTACTGTCCTAACGCCACCGCAGCACCTGTTCCGTGTCCAGATAATTATATGAAGAATTACACCGGAGGTGATGGAACTGTGAATGACTGTAAACCATGTGTAGCTGGACGGTATTGTTATAATGGTGAGTAACCGACTGTTCAATTTGGCTAGCAAACAGGTTTGGTTATCAGTGATATTGCCAAAGAAGGTTCTTTGACAAACATATTAGAACTTTAAAGTATCGCTCATTTGTTTCATTCCGAACTCTCTCTCTTTCTCTATCTCTTTGATTTTGACTTCTTTTTAGCATGTTTGAATTGCGTAAGGGTAAGTATATATTATGTGATCTTTTGCAGAATCTTAATTTTGCAGTCAGTTCATTTCAAAGAAGTCTCTTACTGATCATAATTTGCTCGGTGAATTATTTTAAATAGGTCATTAATATAAGATTTTGAAAGTTTTAAGCTAAACTTTCGTTTTAGAAACAGTCATTTTTATTATAAGTATCTTACTGTTGGGAGACGTTGTCAATTAGATTTAAGACAATGAAATCTTTAGTGTTTTTAGGGGGAGAGGGGAAGAATTTGAGATACTTGTAATTTTGTTATGCTTTGATTCGACTCCACGCCTCTCGTATTATCTCGTATTATGTTAATTTTGGTGCAGTTAAAGTAGTCTGCTGCCATTAAAAAAGAAAGTGTAGATACTTTTTTTTCTTCCTTAAACGTTATTCTTAACTCAAAACATACCTTTAACAACTAGGAACCGCAGTGGGTGTGCCCTGTCCTAAGGGACGATACTGCCTTCAAGGGCAGTCCCCCATAGAATGCCCTCTACTCCGATACAGAGATATCGTAGGCGGTAAGACCGAGGCAGATTGTTTCACATGTCCAGCTGGTTATTGGTGCAATCGGACCGGAATGGTAGACTTCAGAAACAGCAAATGTCCAGTTGGACACTACTGCTTTGCTGGTCAGGAACCCGAACTCTGTTACCCTGGGTTCCGCCGTGAAACTCCTGGCGCTAGAAACCACACGGAGTGTTCGCCATGCCCGGGAGGGTATTACTGCCCGGCAAACACCACTAATACTGGGGGAATTCCCTGCCGTGAGCGCTACTTCTGTAAACCAGGCTCTAGTCAAGAGACGTTTTGCCCGGCAGGCTATTTCTGTAATTACACAACGTCTTATCCGTATGGCTGTTCAGGTATGGTCAAAAAGGCATTTTAGTTTTTCCTTTACCTGCTACCATGAAAATTGAAGTCATAAAATATTTACTTATAAGGTAAATGAGATGCAAGTGCCAAGTTAAACAAGAAACCGCGCTATAATAGGGCCTGTCCCAGGCGATTGTCACCTTCAGTTGCCACTCAACCTCCCAAGAGACATGACATGAAAAAATCAGATTATTCATGTGTAAAATCATTTCATGTAACAAATTAACAGAATATTTAGTCACTTCAAAATTAAAGATTTTGTTTGTTTTGTTTCAAACAGAAGGAAATTATAACGTAATTAGGACAACAGTGGTAAAAACAAACACAAACAAACTGCGAAATATGCGAATTTTGGATGAAGTACGTGCTTTGCAAATGAACAAAAGTTTTTAGGTGTGAATATATCGTCAAAATTTCAACGAAATTTTTTACAGAAACAAAGAACGCAACGGAACAAACTTTGCCTCGTTTGTTTTTACTACTGTTGTATAGAAGAAACTGATATAAATATTTAGTTTTTGGCAGTTATGCGTTTCTTTGTTTTTATCGCTCAGACAGAGGTTGAACCACCTCTTGGTTAAAAAATTTAATTTTGTAAGGTGTGAGATGTGGGCGGACTTAACCCTTTTATAGCGCGGTTTCTTGTTTAAGGGTGTTCAGGGTGTTCATAGCGCGGTTTCTTGTTTAAGGGTGTTCATGTATATAATTGGATTTTGCACATTCATTGTTTCTAGTATACGCTTGAAGACGCGATTTGTCATACTATTGTTGTATAAAATCTAATGTTTTTATCAAGAAGTGGGTGAAACGGGTCACACTTCAAACATTAAGTTAAATACTATGTCAAGGTACTTAAACTATTTTCCAACATAGCAGTCGTTGACTTGCCGCACATATGATTTTACTGCAAGTTTTCATAGCTGTCCATATTATGCACGTTGGTTTGGAAAGGAAGGGGGTTTGCCTGTGGATAAGTCAACACGTTTATTTCTACAATATTCAAATGAATTATTGAAAATACTTTACAGTGTAGTCAAATGTTTTTTTACAACACAATCCTAGTGGTTGGGCACCCGAAATAACTATAAGAAGGCTAATCTAGTCGGGTGCCGGTTCTACTTCAAATAAATCATTGAATATCAGGAAACTGGATAAAGTAAGAAAAAGAAAAGAAAAAAAAATCCGAATTTCGTGATAACAGAAAAAAAATAGAAAGGTTTAATAGGTAGGAGAGGTATTGAAGCTACCCTTTACAATTCTTCTTAGCTGGCTACTATTGCCCCAACGGCACATCGATTGAGATTATGTGTCAGTACCCTGAATACTGCCCACCGATAACAGCAGTACCACTTAAGTGCCCCCTTGGTTACCAAGCACTCAACAACTCTGGCCTCCGTCCCAGTCTTGAACGGTCATGTCAGATATGCCCAGCAGGTACATATGGAAACCATCCTGAGCGCCTTTACTGTGGTATATGCCCAGCCGGGTATTTTTGTCCAAGAGGCTGTATAGGCCCAAAGGTGAACCCATGCCCAGAAGGATACTACTGTCCTCGACAGAGTGGAAACAAGTACCCCTGTCAGGCGGGTTACTATGGGAACCGTACATTAGCTTCTAGTCCTGCAGATTGTTACCCATGCCCTTCTGGTACCTTTAACAATGTGCCTGGCCGAATTGCATGTCGACCGTGTGGAAGTAGTGCAAAGGCAGGGCCTGGGCAGGACAAGTGCACATGTATCGGTGATAACCGTGCTTTCCAGGTTTCAGATGGTGCCTGTACTTGTTATGCCGGATATGTGTTTTTTGATGACCTGGACAAAGAACGAATTGATGGCAACAGTGACAAGTCTTGCCAGAAGGAGGTAATGAGACCAGTGGCAACAGCAAATTTTGACGATTATATACTGTTGAACCATGTTAAAGAAATAGCACTTTAACTTATACGTTTACCATTATCCTGCTAAAACGTTTCACATGAACTAAAAATGATCTAAGTTTAATACCACTGCTTGAAAGCCTATAAAGTGATCATTCATTTTCTTTGTCTTTACAAGTAGATTTTGAAAATGTCCATTGATTCAACAAATTATGAAGCTTGTAACTAAGATTTTATTACTTTGATTTTCAAAAGCTAAGCAGAATAAGGGTTAATATTGTGATAATGATTTTCAGCTACAAAATATATTTTGCCAATAAGTTCTGTACAAGAAATTAGTATAAAATAAGGAGATTTGTTGATCTTGTTGCTGGCTTGAAATGTCATTAAGAAGTAAAAAATGAAGCAAGGAGGGAAAGTCAACCAAAATTTAATTAAGCTTCAAACCAACACCCAAGAACTACTGATGAATTAGTTTTGTTATTTTATCGGCATTGTTGTTACTGCTGTTATTATAAGTATTTTGGTTCTTGTTGCTAGTAAGTTTAAATTACTTCCCATCTATTTAAAAAATTTTCAAGTTTGACACCGTAAAACGAGATAGAAGTACTGACGCTTCGGACTGGCTGTCCATTCAGGAAAAGTGACAAAAAACATACTTTTGTCTCTTTTTACGATGTCAAACTTAACAAATTTTTATATATATATATTTATTGATACACCGACGCAACCTCGATTTTACCTAATTTTCTTCTATGTTTTTTTAAACTTCGTCCTCTATAACAGGTAGACCAGCGTTGTTCAACGGGACAACTTCGAGATTCTTTCAATCGAGGCTGTGTAGAGCCAACCACTGCTAACCAGGAATGCCGCCAAGAGTGTCAGTCGCTCAACCCGCCTCGCTCTGGCAAGTTCAACCAAGAGTTTGGCCAGTGTATGTGCGATCAGACACCCATCGACTGTAATTTTAAGTGTCAAAAGAGCAAGCCAGAAGTCTTAGTACGAAGAAATGCCAAAACAGGAGTACTGGAAATCTTCAGTAAGGGAGACTCGACGGTGTATCCCATACAGAACGAATTTGGTGTCAACGATTTCGACCATGTAGATCATCGCTGTGAGGTGAGAAAAGGCCTAACTGTTAATTTTACGTTTTGTGGGTTAGCATTCCTTTCATAAGCTTTCTTTTTACAAGCTTGTTGCGCTTTGGTTAATGATCTTTGTTTTTATTCGTCCGTCCATGGACAGGAACATTAAACTTTTTTGTCTCTCATTTTCTAGCAGGGGCCTTAAAAGAACTCACACTCTGATCGATAAGTTTCGACACGTGCACGGGTAAACGAACACGTTTAAACGAGTGCTCACATGCTCCTTCGTGTTACGTGTCTAAATAAACTGATTGATTGAATGATCATCGAAATTAATTATCCAGTAGAGTTAGTGGAATCTTGAGAACAATTAAGTCTTTTGTTGGTGGCACAGTGGCCGTGCGATAAGCATGTTCGACTCGTAGGGTCGCGAGTTCGAGTCCCGGTCAGATCACTGTGCTCTGTCATTGAATAAGACATTTTACCTGATTTTCTTCCTGTCGACTCAGCTGTATAAATGAATACCAGTTCTGCTGAGGGCTAACCTGCGATAGATTAGTGTCCTGTCAAGGGGGAGTCAAAGACTCTGACCCGCTTAACACTACAGAAACCAGTCTGATGGGCTTTTTGGTTCGAGAAAGGATTTAGCTTTTGCAAAGTAGCGACCGAAACTGGAGTTGTAACAGCTAAAAAATCTTTTGTCTAAACACACGACAGGTTGTATCATACGGAGCTGATGGCACAAAGGGCTTCGTCGCTCGCAATGTTGCAGAAGTGGGAGAGATCATCAACCCAACACCACAAACCAGTCTTCGACGCCGCAGACGTGCTTTGACCAACACCACCCAATCAAACACCACCACCTCAGCACCAACCATTATTAACCCACTTATTTGCTTGGAATTTGGGGAGGCAATCGTTTTCAAGATCTCGATCAACAGTGTGAATCGCTCGTTGAGTAACTACCCAAGGTCAGTATTTGACTTGTGAACGAAATGGTTCGATACACGAATTATTTTAAGAATGTTTGAGAAATCAGCAACTTTTTTAAGTTTTCTATTTTTAACGATTTGGCTTTCAAAACAACATCAAACGACCTGGAGAAAACAGCCTAAGCACTGTCAAAATGTTGTCAACACATACGGAAATCATGCAGAGAGTAAATAAATCCAACAAGGACAATAAAGAAATTTGTAAATTTTGTTGTTTTGGCATACCTTTGCCTTCATAAGTGCTTATTATGGGATGAAGATACACCTTAAAATAAGCTCAAAGAATACCGAAACGTGTATCAAACAAAGAATACCGAAACATGTATCAAACAAAACGTATAAACGCGTATTTTCTCAAAAATTCTTAAAATCTAACGTTTTATAGTGACGGACGTGATGACGAAGTGGCACTGATGGTAATGATCACTATATTATGTGTAGTGATGATGAAGTGACGCTGATGGTAATGGTCGTGATAACATGTGAAGTAATAATGAAGTGACGCTGATGGTAATGGTCATGATAACATGTGTAGTGATGATGAAGTGATGCTGATGGTTGTGGTCATGATAACATGTGTAGTGATGATGAAGTGACGCTGATAGTAATGATCACTTTATTATGTGTAGTGATGGTGAAGTGACGCTGATGATAATGATCACTTTATTATGTGTAGTGTTGATGAAGTGACGCTGATGATAATGATCACTTTATTATGTGTAGTGATGGTGAAGTGACGCTGATAGTAATGATCACTTTATTATGTGTAGTGTTGATGAAGTGACGCTGATGATAATGATCACTATATTGTGTAGTGATAGTGAAGTGACGCTGATGGTAATGGTCATGATAACATGTTTAGTGATGATGAAATGGCGCTGATGGTAATGGTCATGATAACATGTGTAGTGATGATGAAGTGACGCTGATGTGAAAGGTCATGATAACATGTGTAGTGATAAAAAAAAGTGGCGCTAATGGTCATGATAACATGTGTAGTGATGAAGTAACGCTGATGGTAATAATCGTGATAACGAAGTGATGGTAATGGTAATGGTCATGATAACGTGTGTAGTGATAAAAAAGGGACGCTAATGGTAAAGGTCATGATAACATGTGTAGTGATGATGAAGTGACGCTGATGTGAAAGGTCATGATAACATGTGTAGTGATGATCAAGTGACGCTGATGTGAAAGGTCATGATAACATGTGTAGTGATGAAGTAACGTTGATGGTAATAATCGTGATAACATGTGTAGTGATTATAAAGTGGCAATGATGGTGACGGTCATGATAACATGTGTAGTGATGATGAAGTGACGCTGATGGTGATGATAACGTAAGTGGTGATAGTTATGATGATGTACCCGTTGAATGACATTTCACATTTATATCTACACATCAGGTATCAGAAAAATCATTTGTTCAACAAAAACGAGAAGTTTGACTACGGTAACTTCCGGCATCTTCACGAGCTGGTCACGACAACCAACAAGACCCTGAGCTACTTCGTTCATGTGTTTGAAGAAGGAGGTACCTATGTGTTTTATGACAATTCCAACACCAAGCGGCTTACCATCGTGCGGGTGATGGATCGTGGCTCTTCCTGTCAAACAGTAGCTGGCGGCTCGAATGTCTTGGTTGCCAGTGTGGGGGTCATGCATAGTTTTGGCGTGAAAAAAAGTGAAGTAAGTGCGAATTGATTTTCTTTTTAGAAAAAAACTTCCTAAAAGAGCTTGTTTCGAGAATATCTGAAATGGTGATAGCATCATTTATCAGTGATAATGTTTTAGAGACGTACGACAATCAGTTGGTGACACCCAAAACAGGATGAAAGACAGGAAAATCCGAGCTCATTTGTGAACACGGAGCGGTTGGCTCAGTGGAAAGATCACTACCTCTCAATTCTGAGGTCCCCGGCTCGTTTCCTGGCTCGGTCGAGGGGTGAATTTTGGGCGACCTTTTTTCCCGCTAAAGGCCACTCAGCTTTCCATCCTTCCGGGGTCAGTAAAATGAGTACTAGCATACATGGACAGCTTCGAAGCGGCTGCCATTTGCGCCTGTATGTGCTTCTGTTCTGCTGATGGTAAACTGATCATTGTAAAGCGCCTCAAACATATCCATATGGAAAGGCGCTATATAAATGTACCACTTTACTTTAACGCCATCTGGACTGTGGTCGACCGATAGACAGACAGACAGACAGACTATGACTTTCCTTCATCCAGTTTCTCTCATTTTGGAAAACAAAGCTACAGTACAGACAAAATGCTACCTTGAATCATTCTGCTGGAGTTCCTCATTTTTCACTTTAACAACCAATATTAACACAAAGGCCCAAGGGAGCGTGTATCCCCAGGAATTTCTTCGAACTAAATGTTTTTGAATGGCTGGATATTCTTCAAATTTGTCCATAATTGCAAGAAAAATTGTTTTCGTCTTCATCTTGTCTTATAAAGAATAAAATCTACTTTAAAATAATTATAAGGGCAGCCAAAGCCTTGTCAACCAATGAAACCAAGCTACAAGCAAAACCTGGCTGGTTACGCTACTTCCCTGGCAAACCAATCATTTCGTTGATCTTGCCTTCAACAAGTAGTTTTACTGAAGCAGGTCATTGGCTTGCACTTGACCCTGCATTGTTCTTACTAGCAATCGAGAGTAATGTTTCATTCAATAATAGGTAAAACTGTTGTTCAATGTCAAGTATGCTGTTGTTTATTTTATTTCAGCCGCAAAATCTTGCTCCAAATTGGGAAGTTATCTACGGGATGACAGCTTTCATGCTCATCTGCGTTGTGATGTTAGTCATAGCCATTGTTATATGGAGACCGAGGAGCTTTGGTCGCTATCCTGTGAGAGCCCTACGGCCTAAATATAAGGCCTTGGGAGCACCTATTCCTGTTGTCCCAATACCAGGTATTATGGATAGCCCAGACGAACTTGGCCCGCGGGGCATGGCAGAGGGAGCGATTTCGTACGAGTCGCGGGCAGTCAGATTCGAACTGGAGAATTTCAGTGTGAGGACTTTGTATGATAAGCTAGAGGACCAAACGCTGCATGTGTCATCACAATTAGCTCGACATCAGCAGGATTTGAGAGGGTTTTACGATCGCATTTCGCAACAGGCAGAAAAACTGAAGGAGATGCTAAATAACATGGACGTGTCTGCTCTAATAAAGGTAATTTAATACTATCATATTCCTTTCCACCTTTTTCTCATTTCGTGAGTAAAACACATTCACCGATTTTGGTAACACCCGCAAAAAAGATCAAGTAGATTAAGAACACTGGGGCTGAAATTTGTTTAAAAAAGTACCATAGACATAAGAAAACATTCAGCCTGAAAAATGAAAATTGTTCTTATACAAAAAGCTCTAGGATTGTAAGATTTGGACTGGTCATTAGTTGTACATAACATAAGAGAGGGGGAGGAGTGTTGGTGCATTTTTAATATGCTTGACTTTTGCTGAAAATCTAATTGTGCATCAAGAAAACTGGTATCCTTCCCCCAGAGTGGTATTAATATGCTATGGTGTTGAAGTTAGTTCCATACACTCAGTACAGTAATAAAAAAAATTGTACTTGAACGTTATTTCATCTGTTGAGTGTTGGTAGTCTTGTTCGATATTTAATTCTTTACAAGCAATTTTAAGAACACCTTAACACTTTCAAGCTAATTTTGCAGAAAACACTCGATAAATAAGAACAAGGTTAACCTGAACCTCGAAAACAAGTTTTCTTTCAAATGGTTTTTTTTGTACTATTTCTTTGCAATTATGAGTTAGGGTGCAAATTTCCTTTTACCTTTTTCTGTTTTTTTTTTTATTAAGAACTTATAATAAGAGTAATAGCATTTATATTAGTAATGATAGCGATAACAAGGTGATACGATAAGTTCTTCTCTTCTACGTTTACTTTGTTTGTACTCTACTACGTAACTACAATAACATGTCTTGTCTTCCAGGCCACCAAGGAAGCCGGTAGAGGTGACCAACAGACAGAAGAACAACCGCAAGGAGGGGTTGGTGAGGTTGATAGACCCAAACATTATGGAATGACCGGTGGGTCCCTGGCCCGTGAGCAAGAATTAATGAAAAGTCTGCAGTTACTCATGGAAAAGGTTGAGAAGGGACAATTTTCTATGTCAGGTGAGTTTTTTCTCACAGTTCTAATAAAGTAGTGAGAAACAAATAACAACCGATTCATCAATCTTGTACCAAGGTCTCGATGTCTGGTCATTTTATTTTTATCACACCCATCTCCCTTTTTATCTTTTCTTTCTTCGGAAAAACGAGATTGAAAATTACCTCAAGATACTTTAATTGGAAAGGCTGTCTTTCGCAAACCCGTAGTTGTTGAAAGTCAACTGTGGCCAAATAAGCCATCAAGCAAGCACATTGGCGATCTGAGAGACATTCAGTTTTGATAAGACTCAATAGTATGTTTCTTTAATTTTTTCTCATTATTTATAAAGAGAAGTAGAGTAACCCATCTTTTTTTTCATTTTTGTAGGACCAACTGTAATCCAACAGGGTGGTACCATTGGCGTCGCGCCTGCAGTACAGTTTGTAGGAGGAAGCAGCGGTGTTGCCCCCAGTGCCACTATTCTTACGCAGTCAGCGGCAGCTGATGCAGGCACCGTAGAGATGGAGTCAGGCGCGGTTGGATGGCAGGTACTGGGTACGAGTGACGTAAGTGAGTTCCTGCGCAGGATGAATGCGGAAAGAAATCATCTAGAGCAAGGGCTGCAACGAAATGAGGAGAGTGAAACTCACAAACTCTTGAAGACACATGTATGTTGGTTTTGTTTTATATAACCTGACTTGTATCCAACGTATTATAATTGAATAAAGTAACTACTTGATTGAAAAATATTGAAAGAGTAATGAATCAAACAATCAATGAGTTGACAAATTATGGTCAAAAGGAGGTAAATAAAGCCAGGTTTTCAACAAAATTTAGTGTAAGATGGGATTATTTACAAACTTGCGTAATTGTTGCCCCACATTTCTTGGTTTGTGAGTCATTCGATGTGTTGCCAGTATGATGATTGAAACTGGGGGTTTTCTTTTAGTCATCTCAACCATTCGTTTATTAGATTTTCCATACGGGCGTTTGGAGATAGGTGCAAAATTATTCATTTTGAAGGGAAAGACAACCAGGAAACGTTCTCTTAGTCCTGTGAGATTAGCTTAAGCCTGTCATTTGTTTTTCAGGAAAATTTATTGACCTCTAAACTGCCTAACAATATTTCTATCTCAACTCCCTTGTAGCAAAATAAACATGTTCGGTTTTTTTGCAGGAAGAAAAACGCGCGGAAGAAATGAAAGTGTTAGCAGAAAAATTAGCCAACAAGCTATCAGATCCTAACCTGAGCGAGGATCAAATGAAAGCCATTTTGGAGGACCACGAGAAAGACGTGGCTCTGATGGAAGACCGGCTCGCGGCTGACAAAGACAGGCAAATGGCTGAACTGAGGGACAAACTGCGCAGGCGCCGTGAGGAAAAGGAAGCAGCTTTGTTGAGAAAGCAAAAAGAAGAAGTAAGTGTCGTAATGTTTCTAGCATTGATCAAGTTGTAAAGATGCTGTCTTACTGGATGGCAATATAAACTGAAATTAACCACAATGCAAAGAGCTTTCGCTCGGTTAAGTCTAATTAATCGTAAGGATAGTCTAAAATATTAATTCTGTCGCTTCGAAACTTAGGCTGTGAACATAAGAATTATAATTTGTGCCACCGTTTCAGTTGAAAAACAGTAGTGTCTCAATCTTGCGTTTTCCATCTCTTACAGTACAATAGACTATAAGTTAAAGGTTATGGGTACTTACTTCGTCATCTTTTTGGGCGGACAAATCAACGATTCATTAGTGCCTTAATCTTGCGTTTTCAATCTCTTACAATACAAAAGACTATAAGTTAAAGGTTATGGGTACTTACTTTGTCATCATTTTAGGCGGACAAATCAAAGATTCAGTTAGACGATGTGGAGCCGAAGGCTACCGCTGAGACTCTGATTCAACAAATGGAGAATGTCCAGGAGACCATCATACAAGAGGAAATCATAGGACAGGCCAACGCAGAGGAACATCAGGCCAGCGAGGAGGCAGACGTCTATAGAAGACAGCTTGGTGACAAGTTCTGTTCTACTATGGTGAGTCCATACTTGAAATACTGCTTATCGCTTTTGATTCCGTGCCATTTTGTTTTGTCTGGTGTCGTAGATGGCCTCTACTCTAACCTTGGTAGAGCCAAAGTGGCTAAGCCTTGGCCAACATGAGAGCCAACCTTTCTTCACAAAAGTCAAAGCAAAAAAAGCGAATATGGATCATCGCGTTTTTCCACATCGGTTGCAAACAAAGAACCACGCATTAAAAGGGACCGCGTGGTCCAACAAAAGATCTAAAGAACAATACTCAACAAATATGCAACGAGACCATTCTACATTTTTATCTGTAAGCCATTTGATTTTGATGTACAGTTTTCATCTAAAGTAAGATCTCAATTCTAATGTAGGATGATCTTGTTGCCTCTGGGGCGTTGGATGCAGAAGATGCTGAAATGTACAAATCGGAACAAATGAAACTGGAAGAGAAACTGTTACGAGAGCTCGGTCAACGGAAGGCTCTTCAGATTTCGCTTATGAAAAGACGACTTGGTCAGCGGAA
Source organism: Hydrozoanthus sils (assembly GCA_027575215.2). Classification (NCBI taxonomy): domain Eukaryota; kingdom Metazoa; phylum Cnidaria; class Anthozoa; order Zoantharia; family Hydrozoanthidae; genus Hydrozoanthus; species Hydrozoanthus sils. The sequence goes on along the minus strand of JAOBRD020332474.1, from coordinate 2,747 downwards.
GAAAGACAAAATGAAGGAGCTTCGTGAAAAACAGGAAATGGAGAAAGCTCAGGTGCGTTAAGGGTTTTTCGTGTCACGTTAATTCTGCGAATTTGAGGTACGCATATTTTGCGAGACCTAATTTTCACGATTTGACAAAAAAACTTATTTTTTAAGTCACTTACATTTCGCTCTTTGAGGTTAAGTTCATTACTTACTTGAGTTTTTTTTACTTTTAATACCCAGTGTCAACTAATAAAGGGTGTTTATTCAAAATTTTCTTATATAAAAAGAACAAGTACCTTCTCAACAAAAATTAAAAACAGCACCAAGGAAAAATGCCAACCCAAAACAACAGTGCAGTTCGTGTTTTGAAGTTGACGCAAGTGGTTATTCTGCACCTCTAGCTTTCTGTTAAGTTTCATTATAAAGGTTACTAGAAACTGTTTAGTTACCGCGACCCAGCTTATTTATAGTCTTCATTTTCGAAAATGTTGTAATATAGATTGACAGGAGAGAAGTCTTTTCTATCTGTCACAGCGCCTTTCATTCCCGCTTTCTCCCTTCCTTTCAATACATAAACCCCTTATGAGCTGGTGAAATATTTGTACAATTCCACTAAGTTGTTTGGATTTGTTTCAAAATTAACCGCTCGGGATTGACATTTATATCTTCAAAGCTAGCACCTTTATCGATTTGTTTCTGGGTTTCTGCAGAATACCATGCTTCAATTTTGGTCGTGCTAAATTTATTTTCATTAATGAAAAGTGTGTAGTGTCTGGAATATATATTATTTCGACGAACTTGGATATTGGAAGTTTTCCTTCGTGTTTGATACAGATTAATTTTCGAGACATCTCAGTAAGATTGTTTTCATTAACCCACTGTAGGCGATCGCTGAAGGTCGAGATATAACAGAGTTACTTAAGAAACATGAACAGGAGATCGCAGCTCTGGAGGCGAGTTTTGATGCGGAAGAGGCCCGCAATACGGCCGAAATCACAAAGAAACTGGAGGAAGAGCACATGGCGGAGGTGAAGCAAGCCCACAAGGCACTGCTCGACAAGGTTTGTAGTATAAAATGCTGAATTGACTGAAGTATTGGTTAATTGATTGATTGAAGATTGATTGACTGATTGGTTGAACAGGTATCCTCTCAACAAAGCCTTGACATGGTGCTGCAGCAGCAGATTATGGATCAGTTCCGCAAAGACAACGAGGCCCTTATGGCGCAGCTGGACAACAACAAGAGTCGCAATTTGGAAGACATCAAGGCCAAACTTGCTGCACGCCGAGCACGCAGACAGGAGGAGGCGCGCCGCCAGGCTGAGGGTTCTGCTGCACAGCGAATACTTGAGGAACAGAGCAAAGCTGTTGCTGCTAATAAGCCAAAGGACGCAGAACATGTTGCAGTACCGGAAGTTGTTATTCCCAGAGAGACTACTGAGGAACAAGTATGTAGTACTTTTGGTTCCAACGCTTGTTAAATGTTTAGCTAGAAGAAAATAGTAGTAATTTTAACAACGATGGTTACAGCGCCAATGATAGTATAGTGTTCGTGATCATGACTATAATCGCAGTCGTGATCCTGATCCTGACCATTACTGAGATCGTGACTGGTGATCGTGATCGTGCTTGAGACCGTGACTGTTATCGCGATTGTGATTGTGACCGTGATCGTAATCGTGACTTTGATCGTGATAATAGAAACTGCTTATTTGACCGTTGAAGATAATTTCTTTATAGAAATACATCTTCTCGTTATAACAATATTTTTGAAACTTTTCTTTTTGCACAATAATTTGTTTTCGACGATTGAGTGCTGATCCTTTTTTCCGTTTTATATATTTTGGCACTTGGTAATTTAACCGGTAGTTGACCATTTTAGGGATGGCCTCACACAATAACAGATGAGAATATACTTGTTATTTCCCGGGCCATTTTTCTTATCTTCCTTATAGTAAGATCAATTAGAAACTAAATGTGCCTTTTATAAATTTTAGGCTCTAAAACGGGAGCAAGAGCGGGCTGTTGACGAGATGAGGCTGAGACACGAAGAGGAATCCCAAAAGGTCGCTGGCAAACTGAATAAAGCGCTTGAAGCGGAACTTGAAATCGCTGATCAGGCGTTAAACGAAGAAAAACAGAGGAAACTGCGAGAGTTGAAAAACAAACAAGGGGCAGAGCTCTCGGCTAGATCGCAGGACTTGACTGCTGAAGAGACTCAGCAAGTATGGTCACTTGACATGCTTTTGGCACGGGGTGAAGAGTTTAGTAGAAGCTACTCTTTAGGTCGTGAGTGAGGGTTTGCCTTAAGAAAACATATGCGAGAAATATTTTTATCATACTTGCCTTCTCGTACCAATTTGTTTTACTACCCCATGTTAAGTCCTGAGAAACAAGTAACTTAAGAAACATTAAAAGACTCCTATGTAACTCGGTTTTAAAACTTATAACACCGTTAACGTTCTAATAAGCCCCCGGGGGCTTATTTATTTTTTGACTTTCCAGGCGGAGCGCTTATTAGGGAGGGGAGGCTTATGTAAAAATTGCCAATAGCCAAAGACAGAAAGATACCAAGTCCGCACAGAACTAGTGACTCTGTGTTATTCTGACGTTATTCCCAAAACTAAAACAGATCCAACCAGTGAGAAAATATACTTTGACATGACAACCCTTATGTTTTAGCTCTTTCACTATTAAGTTGGGATTCGGGGGGAGTATATAAAAATTGAAGCTCTAGACGGGGGACTTAATAGAGAAGGGGG
>JAOBRD020332473.1:0-54898 GCA_027575215.2 Hydrozoanthus sils | reverse complement strand
GATGGGTGGATGGATGGATAGATGGGTGGGTGGGTGGGTTGGTGGATGGATGGATAGATGGATGGATGGATGGATGGATGGATGGATGGATGGATGGATGGATGGAGGGAGGGAGGGAGGGTGGGAGGGAGGGACGGACGTATCGATCGATCGATTGATTATTTCTAGTTTAAGGAGGTTAATTTGTTTTCTAAAACTTCCGCATAGAGTACAACTTCTTTTTGGAAGTCGCTTTGAGCAACAAAAATTTACCCCAACGCTCTTCCCATGTTTTGCTTTCACATGGTACTTGTTAATCATATCACATGGAGGTTAGCCTTGATACGGACGTCTTGGAAACACCCTTCCGTTCGAGAGCCAATCTTTAAATAACTTTAGTGGAATCTTCACATCCCACGGCATGGCCTTGGAACATCTCTCTCCTTCCCCCTTATTTTCTCATGATACACTTTATTATACATGAAGTAAAAACGTACACTTACCGACATGGTCTTGTAGTTGATCAGTCACGTGACCTTCGATGGTGCTGCTAATGTTGGCTGACGGACAAAGGAATCTTTTAAAAAACTGTTTAGGACCAAGTCTTGGAGTAAATAAAATGTAATACTGTCTCGACATTAACCAGAAAAATTAACGCGTATACTTACACTTGCCTTTGTTTCATTACAGCATGTCAGAATTCAGTTGACCACTCTGACGATGATCACAATGATCGAAACATGCAGTTTATCAAAAGAGCGTAGAAGAAGCAGCTTTGTAATAAAATTGAGGAAAACAACATTTTTTAGGCTACAACATATATTTCGATCATTTCAATAATTATCCTCAGTTTTAAGGGACTGAATTAACATGGACTGCTTATAAAGAGTTAGCTATAATTGTAATCAATTAAGGCAAGTACAATTGTAACATTATTTACGGATAAGTTACGATGTTTCGATGACATCTTGCCATTAGTATCAAGGAATAAGACCTAGGAATGAGGGTGGAGAAGTTTTCATAGTTGCAATTGACACATTACCTATATAGTGCTCAAGGTGGGACTTAATCAACCTGTTCAAGGTTCGGTTCTTTTCTTCTGCGCTTACCCTCTTCTCAACTCGGATGGGAACTGAAAGGGAAAAAAAGACATGGGTTCGAAAAATTCAACACAAAGCGTTAATTGCTCGTCCCAGTTCTCATTAAAAAAGCTAGTAGGTAGTATCAAGTTAGTAGGTAATAATAATACCAAGTTGCTCTACTTTCTTTCAGTTCAGAAGATTGAACCGTCGTCTTTAGCCGAGCTCAGACGCGTGGCAGTTATCTGAGTATTTCCTGGCATGTACGCAAGGTTTCTCTCTCAGTACTGGAAATGTTATTGGGTCCAGGCTCATGGGCTTTAAGTCGGTTATGCAAATTAAGGTAGACTAGTTATCAGAGTACTTATCGTTTTAAAGTTTTTAGAATCAGAAAACGTCGACTAAAAAAAACAAACAGGAAAAAACTGCGGCAAATTACGTCAATAACCTATGACTTGCAACAACAACAGCAACGACATTTAATTCACTCTAAACACTATGATAAACTTAGAAATTAGAAACAATTGAAAGACTTGTTAGAAGATTGATGGTACACTATTGTTGAAGTTCCTGTTACAGTAACAACGGTGTCTTTGTATAATTTTGAGCTTAGAAACTGTGTCTCCAGATAATTACACTTTAACATTAAAATGATAATTACACTTTAACTTTAAAATGAAAAAACCAAGCAACTGATAAAGGGAAAGGTAAATATATCTAGTTTTATGTCCATTAACACAGTCGCAGCCTTGTTAGCTGGTGGAGCCAGCCTGCTAGGCAGAGGCCTTGGTCCGACTCCTGGTGCCGGACGTTCGCTCAGGTAATTGAGGAGAAGGTGCATCTGCAAACGGTTAATCCTTTTTCTCTGATAAGGTTTAAACCGTAGGCTCTTGGATACTAAACAATCGGTTTTTTAAATCTGGTTGAAAAAAGGTTCTCCGCCTACCCTGGAGTAACGAATTGATATTTTTCAAAAGTAAACTAATAGACCCCAATTCATAAGCAGGGGCGATTTTAATATCTGTTTGCCTTACATTCAAATTAGCCCTACTGGCCTCGTTTTGGTAACATATTCTTTTGAAATGTTAGCACAAGAACGAAGCTAGTAGGGCTTGAATGTATCAAAGAATATTGAAATCACCACCGTTTATAAATAGGGATGATAGTTGTGCGCTTTTTCCATTTTCAAACTACTTCCTTATACAAGCTCACTGCAGCCCTCGCAAATCCGCTTTATAAAATAAACTGAGTAAAACAGGCGCTCTGATTGGCCGAGTACCAATTTCTAAAGCTGGGTATAGAAATTATATTACTATGTTATTTAAGCTTTAGAAGATATTTTCCGTGTTTCCACAGTGACACCCTGTTGAAAACACTCGATTGTTGGGAGATTACTCAAAAATATTTTGAGTGACTCGCGCGCTCTCAGTTCGTGATCCTGATTCTCACCAGAACAAATCCTCACGCATCCATCAGAACAACATTTCTCTCCCTTTGCACAATCAGAATCTTGCGAGCACTCGTGTTCTACCTTCTCAGGACAACGTTTCACAGGAAGACTCTTCGGACAAACGGTTTCGCTTACAACAGCTGTAAAACGAGAGATCCCGTAATTGCAACAGTTTAACAGTTTTATATTTACCACTTTAAATTACAAACGTATTTTCTATTAACAGGTTTCACAAACGTGGAATGCGTAGCAAACAGCCCATAGGGGCTAACAAGTTCCTACACCTTACCTTAGTTTATAATATCAAAAGACAAGTGACAAACGAGAGACAATATTAGTGCTAAAGAACTTAAACAAATAGATACAGACTAATTATAGATCATGCCAAGACAGAAAAGAGCATGCTTCACAGGAAGATGAGTCAAGTATGGACAAAATAACTGAATGGTGAACACGATATGTAGAAAGTCTTTGTGCCACAATCTACTTTTTGAACTCTTTCTTAGAAATTGAAAGTGATGAGCTGTTTCGTATCACCTAACATCAAGCAAGTTACCTTCGCTTTGTTGTTAGCACAGGCCGACTCTGAGCAGATGCAAATTTTCAAGCACTTTCGTTGCAAGATTAACAACGGTCAAAGATGATATCTAGTAATAGTTTTAACAGTACAAACAAAAGCAGCTGCAACGGATAGACCGTATGCATACATGGCGGCTATTTGAATATTCTTTTGTCTACATTCAAATTACCCCTATTAGCTACTAGCCTCGTTCTTGAGTTATACTTTTGAAAGAATACGTCATCTAAAACACGCGTACGAGGCTAGAAGGACTAATTTGAATGTAAACAAAAGAATATTTAAATCGCCGCTATTTACCCACAGGGCCTATGAACTAATAGAAATAATTGCAATAACAAACATTATGGTAAAGGTAACCACAATAACAGCGACAACGACTTTAGTAACAGTAATTAAGCAATGATAAGGATAACGGAATAGTAGCAGTAACGACAACGATAACGATAAAAACAACAATAACGGTATTAACAACAATAAGATAGTATCATTAACAGTAACGATAGCGATAGCGACAATAATAACGGAAACAGCAACGATAACTTTAATGGTAACAGTAATGATTATGATAACAAAAGCGGAAATTGTAACAATAACGAAAGGTAATGAAAGTGATAACAGAAACAATAACAACGACGATAACGATACACAATGATAATGATAACAAGACAATGTTAATAAATCGGTTATGTTAATAAACAGTCAAAAAACAAGCAGTGTATTGCTGATTATGGTTCTGATAACAAATGTGTTGCTGAGCGACTTTAAAGCAAAATGCAGAGTATTCTTACTGGCCAGACAAGGTTACGAAGAAATTGCACGTACGAATATTTAGTAATTAAACCCCATCCGGCGGCTGGTATATTGGGGGATAATGTCCGCGGCTGTTAGATTGTCCGAAAAATGAACAGTTGGCCGAGAAGCGAAGCTTCATGGGCAATTGCGAAACTTTGAGGACAATCTATCAGCCAAGGACATTATCCTCCGATATACTAATGAGCCAAAAAGGGGTTTATTTATTTCATAACGCTCCCAAAAAATTTTTCTTCGAAAAAACTTTGTGTACAGTTGCAGTGATGAAAATTTCTCTCTTCTCCACACTAACAGAAGTTGGATGGAATGTAAACTCTCAGTTTTAAGCTTAAGATATTTTACAGAACTTTGAGATTTGATAGGTTAACGTTTAGTTAAGCTTGTAATTGAAATTATTGTTTTGGGGAAGAGGACTCAAAACTTCTTTTTACCTCCAAGAATGTTTACGTCGTTACTTAATTGTCAACGTTTTTGCGCTGCATGTCTGGCACTGCCTTTAAAACCAGGCATTTTAAAAACTCTTCGTTGTTAGACTCGGCAAAACAATTAATTTTCTTGTCTATACATTCAAACCTGTTCAAACTTTGAAAAATAATGTTTTTTGTTTTAATCAAAAACGGCCGACAAAATCGGAGGGCAGTTATCAAATTGGAAGGGGTATATTCGCTGACAACCTACTTCCGATTTTGTACCATGTGACGCGTTTTATCCAATGAGATTGCACGAAAATTATTTGGGTGGGTTATAATAAACTATAGTTGAACCCCGATAACTCGAACGATCTATAACTCAATTCCCCCGCCAACTCGAAACAAAATTGATTTTCCTTTTGGATTTCTATCGTGTATTTACTGTATCTTTTATCCTTAAAACTCGAAACTTCGATAATTGGAAGTAATTCCAGTTTCCTCTTGCGATTCGACATATGGGCATTCACTTGCAACTGTATAGTAAATGACAGTTAAACTCACAAAATAAACTATCCACAGTTTCAGTTTCGGGCATCGTGTCGTTTTGAGGTTGTTGTGGTTCTAGAAAGAAAAGAAAAAAACATACAAGAATAGTTTTTGAAGCAAAAAAATTAGACATACAAAAAATGTTATTTTGAGCGTTTTGAACCAACAGTTTTCTTGAATGTAAAAATCCCCATGATCGGGACCGCTCACGTCTAGCTACCCGGTCATAGGACCGGAAATGAGAGAGACAGAGGCCAATACTTCATGACCCCTCACGGTCATGGGGATTGGAAGCAAGAGAGAGGCCAATACTTCATGGCTCCTCACGGTCATGGGGGTTGGAAGCGAGAGACAGAGGCCAATATATTTCATGATCCATCACGGTCATGGGGTCTGGAAACGAGAGAGAGGCCAATACTTCATGTCCCCTCACACGTGCACGCTCTTGGGGGCTGGAAAAGAGAGAGACGACAGTACTTCAATGCCCCTCACGGTCGTGGGGGCTGGAAATGAGAGAGAGAGGTCACTATTTCACGGCCCGTCACGCCTGATCCCGTTCATGGGGTTGGAAATGACAAAGATATCAATATACTTCAAAGTATTTAAAACTGTTATTGATCCCTCGGACTCTTGGTACTACTTACGAACACAAATCTTTTCACATCCGTCCGAGCAGCAAATTTTCCCTGAATCACAGTCAAAGGAATCCAGGCACTCGTGTGCAATATTTTCTGAGCACTTTCCTGATTGTAATGGAGGTTTGGGACAACGGGAATTACGACCTGCAAGAATTGAAGTATAACAATTTGTCAAATGTTTTACGCTTTTTTAGCGCGATATCGTTTTAACTTAGATATTAAACAAAGAAAACATTGAAGTTTGAAGCATACTGACGTAACCATACTAACTTGGCTTTATTCAACTAACTTACAAACCCAGTACAACAACAACAAAAGGATGGTTGTTGAAAGAAAATTACATTTACCCGCTAGCAAAATGTAATACGGGCTCCGATACTGAAGTAAAAAACTGGATGAATATAACACGGGTCAGTGCCACGGAAATCGTAAGATAAGGATAACAAGATAAATTTTATATCATTCTTCCTCTCTAAAATTTCAAACTAACAGTTCTCCAACAATTCAAACTAGCAACTTGCACTAACAGTTCACGTTCAAACTAACAGTTCTTTAACAATTCAAACTAGCTGCTTGCACTAGCAATCACTAACTAACAGCCCACTCAGTTCAAACTAAAGCATGAAGCATTGTATGCTCTTTGTACAGATCTACCAGCCATAACGAGATGGCGGCAATTTACTTGGCGAGAGGAACGACGCAGCTCAGTCAAGTTCAAAAATCGCGCACTTGATAGAGCCAGGGGGTGCAGTTGGCACAGGGATCGTAGGACGTGTATCTGGATTCAGAGGAGTGATTGGTGTTGCAGATGACTGATCTTTCTCTTTATCACTGGGAACTTCCTCAGTCTGGTGCCTCCCCTTGAGAAAAGCGGGTGGACATGGAGCCAAATCTTGCAGAGAAGGAGTTGATTCCCTTCCATCCTTGTCTTTCACATTTACATAGGATGGGTTTACAATTGTTGCCTATTCGTCCTGGTAACCATATCAACTTGGCTTTATTTCATTTATAAATCCAGTACAGCAACAAAATGGTGGTCGTTGAAAGAAAACTACGTTAACCCGCTGGCAAAATGTAATGCGGGCTTCGATACTTATGTAAACAACTGAATAAATATAACGCGGACTCAGTGCCACGGAAATCAAATCGCAAGATAAGGACAAACAAGATAAATCTTAAATCACACATACCATTTGCTGGAAGTTTCTTGAGCTGCTGTAGCAAGTATCCTATGTGGATAAGCAAAGGCGTTAACTTTAAAAAAAGTAACATAAACACAACTTTCTATGCATAATGATTGGGCAACGAGCTTCTCTTTAAAATGGTTAAATAGTGTTTACCTACTGTAACAATAATTTTTTTTTCTCAGAAACCAAAATAAATTAACCATTGTAGGTTCTCGAAGCTATTCATTATGAGCTTCGTCAAGTTCAAGGCTCCCCGCAATCAAGATTGAAGCCCTCATAACTTTCTAGGGATAGAAAATTTCATGACTTTTTATCGGCGTTTATTTTCAGGACAGTTTAGTATTACTATAGCTCGTTCAAATACTCGAAGCCATATAGAAATACAGTAAACTCCGGACACGTAATCATTACGCTTAATCATTGTTTTACTGCGATTTGAAACACGAACAGTACACGAGGAGAATTGATATGTTAAGACATCTAGAAAATAGCGAAATCCTGTTCACACCTAAAGTTAAAACTTTTAAACTTGTTGTTTAAACCTTAAAACACGCAGTTTCTAGACTTTCTATCTTTGAAATTCCAACTATAGTTTTCGCGCCTTTTCAAACTTTTAGTTCCTTATTTCGCGCCACATTACATAATCACCGTCCTTATACATTCTGGTCTGGCTCAATAGATTTCATTCAGAACTTCTTCAAGACAGCGATAAACTTCAAACTCACCATATCTTCCTTCCACAAAATCAGCAACAAATCTTTCCATTGTTTCTTTATCAAAGAGCTGTCCTGGGATCGGAGGAAAAGCAGAGCAGTTATTTGTTTTTCAACACGGTTTATTACAGAAACAACATTATCACAGCTCCAGCCGGACATCCGTCTCGACTTGTTTCGTAGCTCTTAGCGCACAAAACACACAAGGTTTTGAAACACAAATCAGAAAGTCGTGATTGCTTTCTAAAAAGTTTTTTTTTACAACAGTTTACAAGCCTCGCCATTTTGGTTTAATGTTTTACTACGAGCGAATTGAAACAAAGGTTTCGTAGTATAAACTCAATTTAACACAAGCTACTGGGAGTGAGTGTTCCACTTATTTTACTTACCTCCGCAACTTTTCCCTTTCTCATCACTGTTTACGTTTTCCGACTTTGGAGGCTATAAAAGAGGAACTCTGTGATGATTCAAGATCAACAACACCCACCCCTAGCAAACAGATTGTTCCAAAAATACCTCAGGGAGCGTCGTAAAATCGATTTTTTACCGCTAAACGTCCATTGGACCTTAAGAGAGGAGGGGAGGAGGGGGTCGTTACGATAAAATGATAGAAGAAATAAAGAGAAGAAAGTATGAGAAAGAAAGAGCTTGTTTAGATGATCAGACGAAGGACTAATGCTCGAAACGTCAGCTTTTCCTATCATCTCACGGCGACGATAATTTATTCATCGCATAATACTTGTTTAAAGTACCTATGAAATGAAAAATGTTATTGCTTCAGTGAATAGACTTTGCTATTTATGAGGAGTAGCTGTGAAAAAACATTTTATAGTTCTTGAGATAATAAGCAATTATCCCCTGAAGTGGAAGTGACTAGTGGTTGATATTCACCGAACCGCGAAACGGCGAGGTAAATATTTATCGCTAGGCACCGACAATGAAGGGTATAATTGTTTTAGTATATGCCAAATCATTCGAATAAATTCAGGTGAGAGTTGCATGGTGAATGTCAAGTTTGAACCAAATTTATCAATTTAAATTTTCAAACGCAAGTAAGAAAAGCCTGCGCTCACTTTAATCGTTGTATTTTTTCTTGAAATTTCGGGGTAAAACAGCTTTCATCCTACTTGTGAATACATTTATCCCAAATTTTGTGTTTAAACGGAATGGCCGAATCGTTTATTTTGTGAATTTCCTCTTCCGAGATTGTTGCGAAACCAATCGCCATTTTGACAGCTTTCTTAAAATAGTAAATATCCTTGAATATTTACTGATTCAGGAACCAATCAAAGCGCGTGAAAAAACCCATTCACTGATTTAGTATATACTAATAACATTTATTTTTTATCTTTCTTATGGTTTAGCCGAAAAAAGTTGCTTATTAATCAAAGTGCCTATGAAATGAAAAATGTTATTACCTCAGTGGACAGACCTTGCTAAATCAGGAACAGCGGTGGAAAAATTTTGTCAAAATCTTTTATGGTTCTCGGGAAATTAACACATAATGTTTCAGCTGATGATCCAGTCTCTTTATTTACAGGCAAATTTGCATTTTTCTAAAAAATCTGCTACTAATCCATAACCTTTGGATGAAATTAAGCCAAATTTAGGCTGGTGATGTTTCTCGAGGTAGATAGATTTTGCTCGGATTCATCCAAAGATTATGGATTTGCTACAGCTTTAAAAATGGCAAATTTGCCTGTAAACAAAGTGACATCATCAGTTGGAAAAATCTTTCAAAATTAATAATAGTATAGAATGCCGGAATAGTAGTATAGGGTTATAGGGTGGAAAGATTTCAAATACAAGTTTTTAAAGTAAACCGTAATATTAATTAAAAAAAGTATGAAATAACTTTTTTTCTTTGAGTTGGGTGCTGCTTCTTGTCAAAAATGAGGATTGACGAATGTAAACACTGAGCATTGTGTCCCAGAAGAAGAATATTGTCAGTCTGAAAACCTGCAGTGGAGATGCTTGGCTTCTAAAACCCCGAAATTGATAATAGTAAATTCTCAAATAAGGCCCATATAGAGTGGAAATTTAGTCAAAAATAGATAATAGTACAGATACTATTATTAAGAACTTCAGAGTAAACCACAGAAAAAACTAAGAACAATTTGAGGCTCAAAACGCCGAAAAATTTGGTACAATGGGCTTGGGCTAAATTCATTGGTTCTTAATATATAAATAAAAGAGTGTACTCGTCTTCTGAACTGTCACCGGAAGTGAATCCAGGTTCACCACCGGAAGTGCTATTGGATATTAGTTCGAATGACTGGAGTTTACACACTTGCGAACAGAATATAATATTCAATGTATAACTTATTATCTATTAATTAAAAGAAAAGCATTTTTATGAAAAATAGTTTGCAAGTAATAGTTTAATACGAGCTTAAACACTGGCATGACTGATTATGATATGAATTGAAGTATAGCTGGCAATCGTACACAAAACTTCTCAGCCGAAGGGAAAGGTCACGTCATACGTTTTCATAACAGACAATTGTTCTTTCATTACCTTATAGATATATATATTCAACAGCTCACTAAAGCGGGGCCAAATTTTTCAATAAACATGACGAGTATTCGGTAACTAGTTGAACATCAGTACAACATTACCTGATGGTAGAAAATCAGAGTACAAATTCTCTTACACTCTGAACACGTTGCTTGCTCTAGCGTGTTGTCAGTGGAAGTGTCTCGGTTCCGGACTGGATGAAGCACAGACGGTTCTTTCGCTTCTGGTTTTCGATTTTCAAGGTACTCCTGTGATCCAGGCTCGAACACGGAGCGGACAACCCGTTCATTCTGCTGTGCTCGCTCATGGATCAGTGGATCAAGACCAAGTTTGACTCGCGACACCTCTCGATGAATGTTGACGTTGAAGGAGAGACATGCAATCGATACTAGCATAAACACGCAGTTGAATGCTGTAACTACATAAATGAAAGAGGAAAGGCGGTTCGGTTTTTCCTTTTCTACTTTAGCTCCCATTGTTAACTGGAAAGGCAATTTACATGATCACGATAATGTCGTCTTTAACAAGCCACATAAAAGCAGCGTTTGCTAGCTCCCCAGGCCTTGACGACTTAGATAAGTGTCAGATTACAAGACGAAATCTATCAAAACTCTTTTACATCTGATACCACGAGAGTGGTATGTGGCTGTGAGACTGAATGTAGGTGATGGTCGGTTTTTGTGTAGAATCGCTTAGCCAAATTACAAAAAAATGTTGAAAGAAATTTCTGGTCAAAAATTAAAAACAAGGTAGAAACACTGCATGTTCATTAACAGTGGTCGTTGGTTAATTTAGTGACTAAGACGATTTGTTCTCGATCAAGTCGGTAGGCAATACTCGTCCAGTTGGAAGTTTAAGAACAACTCAAAATACCTTAAAGTTGCATCAAAGAACAACAACTTCAGACATTAGCTGTAATATCTAAAAAACAAAGTTACTACTACAACTGACAATGTTCTTCTTTCGGTAAAAAATTTCCGATACACTCTTTTATATTAATAGAAGAACGTCTAATTTTTGGGCTGTTCCGCTTAAACATAAATATTATTAGTATATACCAGCTCGGTTACGCTAGATTTGATTGGTTTAGAAGTAGTAGATGTGAGACAATATTTATCTCCAAAATAGTAGATAATGAGACCGAAACAAAATGGCGGACGGAACATCTTTTTGTTGCTTTGCGACTATTTCGGATCATGATATTGAATAGGTTTGCTTTAAAAATACGGGATATTTAAAACAGCCTAAAGAAATTATGTTTTACGTCATTTACGACATTTTGTAGCTGACAAACTGTCAAAACATATTTGTTGTACGTTAGGCGTGAGTTTCGCCACGCTCATAGTATCAAGTGATAAAATTGTTTTTTTTTCTTAAACATCTTTTGTTTTCTTGAAAGGAAGTTTGTTACCTCCCTAGTATATGTAGACAAATAACAGAAAAAGGGTCTCGTGGAACTAACAGGAATCGAATGTTTCAAAAAGTAAATCCAATTACTTCAAGCATGCCTCTGTCAATGGATTGGATTATTTTGGAAGAAACTAGATAAAAAAAAAACAGCACTGATAATACGGGCCTGCGCAATAGCCAAAAATTCGATGATTTATCCTGTGACAAAACTCGGCTTTCGGCATGTCGTGTGCGCTCGATTCAATCTCTCTAGTCTATCATTCGAATTGAATTTGAAGTGCTATTCTATCATGTGTGTGTGGTCAGTGAAAAAAAAATCAGACCAGCGTAGAAATATAGCTCGACGTTAGAGCGAAACTACCTAATTCAGCTTTTTATTAAGTTCCAGTCATGCAAATTTTAGTTTCCAAACATTTTGCAAGTTAGTTAGTTTATTTAATGGGATTTAAGAATTCCCAGCGTTGAGTCTTATGGGGACTTTAAATGTTGCACGCGCAACAACACTCGATTGGCTAGATTTTGCCAAACAATAGAGTAGTCCCTTTTCCTTTTAACGCCCTAGATATACTAAAACACTTATTCTACTTCAATTTCTGTGGATAATGGCTTAATGAATATCTACCTCGCGCCTTCGGCGCTCAGTAGATATTCTGCCACTATCCACCTCAATTGACGTAGAATAAGTGTTAAGTGTTCAGGGTGTGCAGTTGATATTTTCTGTTCGTTTATACAAACATATGGAAAAGGCCGCTACCACGGCTGGCAAGAAAGAGTTATAACAACAAATAAAAAAAATTGAAATAAACTTGCCAATGCACAACATTAAAAGCGATGTTGCGCAGATTAATATTAGTCATTAGTCGAGAACAAATTATTTCCAGTACTCAAAATAACTTTCTTCGCCTTTTCTAAGCCTCGGTATGTTCAGCACAGAAACACATTGATAAAAAAACATTAATTGCCATTTTTTTCAATGCAAATACAAATGAGAATTTCATTCTTAAATACGTTGGCTAAAATATACTGTTTAAAATAACAAGTTCCATACACTATCGTTTCCTTCTGTAAAAATATCTCCAAAAACTACAGAATAAAAATGGTTCAAATTTCTTTAAAAAAATAGCAGCATTTACACATACGAAAGAGCTTCTGCAGCATTAGGCTTGTTTCCTTTTCCGTCTTTTTTTAAGGCCTTCAGTTTTGCCGAGAGAGCCACATTTGATGACTTGAACACTTCGTCTCGAGTTATCGAGAACCCGACTTCGTTTCTGAGCAAATGGCGGTCAAGTCCTCGTTGAATCGTCCGAAGACTACCAGGCTCGAAATCTTCTCTATTCGATTTACCAGCAGAAATGTTTTAGCAACTGATTTAGCTCTTCTTTTGGTATTTCTTCAATACTTCTTGTCTCTCCAGTGGTTTCACACCAACTCTTCCATGTGCTGTCTTTGTACTTCTTTCCGTATTATTACTTTTTTGTTCTTCAATATTTTTATCTAATTCAGCTTCCGTCATTTTTTAACTCTTTTGTTTTGTGTGAAATTATTATTCGGCAGTTTAATTTCGAATGAGGGCAGTTCTTCTTCATCAACTTCAATGTCTTCCATGACAAATAAATAACAGTTTGCATGCAAACTGAAGCGAACTCTGCTGGCACACAGTTACCGTTTTCCCACGTTTGAGAGAGCGCACGGCTTCAAAAGATAAGTTTGGCGGGAGTTTTGCAGCGAATACGTGAATCGTTACGTTTTCTGCCCATCATTAATTTTATATAAAGCGATACACGCTGAAAAACATTTTACATTAATTTGTAACTGACTTTGAGTTTGAAGAAAAGTAAAACCAAACTGTCTGCGATTTCGTCTGAAATCACGGCACTGACGTGATTTCGTGAAAAATCACGACAGTGATCTGGCCCGTGATTGGCTAAAATCATTTTCAGGGATGATAACTATAAAAAAAGCGCGTAGCCGATGGCCGGTTTGTTTAGAATTGCTTAACCAAAGGGTCAAAAAATTAGAACAAGATAATGAAGTAATGAAAAAACCAATGTTAAAAGGTGATTCCATAGATGGTGTTCATCACATGTTCAGTACAAATACTGCGTTTCCATCTGACAGCGGTCGTTGCTGATAAAGAATGCAAAAGTACGTATAGTTTATTCAAAAACAATTTGTTCTCGACCAAGTTGGCAGGCAATATTTTTAATGATTGTCAGTAGCCATGCGTGTTAAATTATTTTTTGAAGTGGAGAAGGTTTCTTCAAAGATGGTGTTGAATACAAGAAATGTCCTTTTGGAAAAAGGAGAAATTATAATGTATACTTTTTTTACGCAAAAATTGTCAGTTTCTTGGAAAATTATAAAGACAAAGGTGATCGAAAAAACCCCTTTTGAAGCTTCAGCTTCGAGATAATTGCAAAACAAGGAAATAGGTTTTGTATAAACAAAAAAATAAAACTGGGTTCTACTGATAATAGTTACTGAGCTAGCAAATTGAAAGAGCTTGTTTGCACCAAAAACCATTAGAGATACACACCAGATGTTGAAGCGTTGAAGTTGATGTAAGTAACGACCTTACTTTATAGCAAAGGGACGCATGCCTCTATAATTCCAAACCACTGACCCACCCTGTTTTGATAAAAAAAAAAACTGCCAGAAATCATAAACTCACATAGTCAGACGTATATTTCCTTTTTAGCATTCTTGGAAAGTCGACAAAATTTTTCCTTTAATTTTACAATAGTACATCGCCACAGCATTATCTACTTAAGCAATATTTTGTCTACTGGTTTTAATGCGCACAGTAATAAATCACCGTGAAGTACAGGGTTTCCGATAGTTATAACGTTTTCGTTTTTATCATATGAATATCATTTTCACAGGTTTATGTTGCATGTAGCAAAAACCAACCGAAAGCGCCAACAAAACGTTTTTTTCATGACTATATAAAACGACAGCTCCGTACTTGAGAGTATAATTTGAATTCAGCAGTGAAACTGTGTCCTTACTTACGATATTCGGTTTAGCTGACGTAGGCCAGGTTCAACTTTTCACTTGGAAATTTTTCAACAGACTTTTGAAAGTATCAATTCTAGGTCCAGCGTTTACATCTTATGTTATAGGTTTCTAAAGATAGATAAGGAAGGATCTAAATAATTTTGATTCTTCACAAACTTGTCTCATCCTTGTTTATGATATCTTCCTTTAATGGCCGTCTGGGCAGAAGCAGCTGCTTGTTTCTCACACGGTAAAATGTCTCAGGAAATGGTTTGCGGTTGATCATTTAGTCTTCTTTTTTGTTTTCTACTGGGCCGCTCCTTAAATGAGTGACATTTTTATAGCCGGCTTTAGTTGTTTCACTGACAATTAATTAATACTCTGCGGCATTAAATCAAAAATGCCAATTTTGTTACGTAACTTCTTGATTACCACAACAGTTGCTATGAGGCACAATTGACTGAGCAGAGCTAAAATCTGAGCAAAAAAAGATATGCAGAGATAAATTAATTTTATTTTTCAAAAGTGTTGCAAATATTTTAAGTTTAGCCCAATTTACATCTTTCAAATCTTTCTGAACATTTTGACGTGAAATATATTTACATCTTTGAGCATTTCGACGTGGAGGAAACAAGATTATTCTTGTTTAAGATATATAAATTTACATCTGAAATTTGTCTCAGCATACATTTAGAGGAGAAGGGTTGAAACATGCAAAAGATTTCTGGTTTGCGATGTATTTGTCAGCTATGCATTTCGAACAATGTTTTTACCGGGGCAACTCGCGGTTAGGACGGGCAATCTTTTAAATAACACTTTAAAATATAGTACTCCTATTGGGCAGTTTTCAGATACAAGCAAGTTTTTATATTCATTTTCACCAAACTAAGATAAAATCAATTCAGAAGGAAATCTTATCAGAATACATGCTTTCGGTATCGTTTTTTGAAGATCGTATAGACTTTTAGCGCTCTATAAATGACATTTAAACACGTCAACGTGACTATAAGTTTTGGGAATGCTTGCCCGAGATAGGGTGTTTTACAAAAAGCACATTGTTTCCTGAAACTCTTAAATGAGTCGATTTTACCGCCGAGTGCGTCTTGTATTCAAACAGCACGTTGCTCCTATTGTTTCCGGAACATATTATTCTAGATTCGCCATGTTTTTCCATGCTATATATTGATAATGACGTTTCATAGCAAAACAAAACTTTAGTTTAGACTTAGCAGTTTTTCCCTGCTCGACATCCACTAATTTCCTTCAAGCTTTCATAATAAAAAGGAAAATTTACAAAAGAAACACGTTGCAAGCTAGGCGACTCCCTCTCTCTCAGTGGAGATTGTCATTCAGCTCGCGTACTGGTTTTGAACTCAAGTCCTCAGTACTGATACATGCATTTTGGTCTAAAGATCACTACCAGATAAGTTTTCCGATTCTTATCTACTATATAGATGGACAAAATGACACAAAACCACAACAGCAGATATTTCTTTATGAAAGTGTTCGATTCTCGAAGATTTTGTCGATCTTTAACACATGTTATTGATTTAATCATATTTTATTGTATAGATATTGTATACAGTTTTGGATTTTTCGTTTCATCTTTAAGACTATCAAAGAATTTTGGTAGTATCGTCTGTTTAGCCATTTCAAAGATCGAGTCGGATATTTGGTTTTAGAAGATTGTTGCTAGTTATATATATAGAATGAATTTATATATATAGAATGAGTTAAAAAGTTTCTTTTATCAATTTCAACAAAATCATGCAAAAAAAGGTTTTGCTTAAAACTGTATATTTAAATGGAAATTGATTATAAATTTTGATCAAAAACCCGTCAGCTTTCAGAAAACGATTCCACAACTAAGCACCATAATAGGCTTTAACGGAGCTACGTGTCATAGAAAGATAAATTACACCAACGAAAACATGTTTGCGATCCAATTAAGACATTTTTCTAATCACAGTTGAAATACGTTTATCTCTCTAGGAAAATTAGTTTTCACCTTAACAGTTAAAGCGATAACAAGGCTTTGGCGAGGGAAAATGGATCCTTGTTTTCTGTGTTAAAGCCGATTGTGTATACGTCCCTACCAACGGCCGTACTTAAAGACAGCGAAAGGCTACATTCTAGATAGAATTTGCTCATCCAGTGTCTGCTTTACAATGGCTGCAAATGACAAAGTGTCTATCTCGGATACCACGGTGTATATGACCTATGGTTCTGTCATGGCTCTCATTCTCACGGCTGGGATAGTTGGCAATGTTACTTTTTTACTAGTTCTTTTGAAGGTAAAGCAAAATTTGATAAAACTTTGTAACTGGTGTTATACTTGACTTCTATCAAACTGTGAATTTTTGAGCCGTTTAAGAATAGTTTTTGAACGAATGTGGCGGGCAACTGCTTCTAAAGTACAAATGAATAGCGTCAAAATGAATTTCTTTTATCAATTTAAACCAAATTATGCAAATGCAAAATCGATCTGGCCCAAATAGACTAAAATCTTAGTAAAACTACTGCCACTACTGGAATTGACTGGAAGTTTTGTTCCAAAACTCGTTTAAGCCACATCGCAAAACATTAAATTTCTGTCTCAGAATTTTCATTACAAACGTCCATGCAAACCAAACGGACAAATGCTTCTCAGTAGCAGATCGAAGTAAGGAAGATTGGTCTTTGCACATTTTTATTAGAGAACCTAGTACCTAGTCTTTGCTCTGGGAGCAAATTCACGACGAGCGCCGTCCAGGAAGACCTTTACAGACATTTGTAGAGAACGTCAAGAGAGATGTCGGTAAATGCAAAATGGCACACTCGTCGAGTCAATTAAAGCTTTCGAAGCCCTGCAGATTTACCTCCATCCAAACAACATTATAACAGGGACAGCGGTTTCGATATATATCGAGATAAAGGCCGCTACACACCAGCAAACTTTTTGTGGCGAAGCTCCCGATTTTTTTGTCACCGATAATTTGTCTGGAAATAATAACCACCACATACGTACCGATTTTTTGTCGTGGCTGGCATGGCAGCGGAGCATAATTTCGCATTCATGATCAAACTACTTTCACTGTCGCTCTGTCTGTCAGCTTGTACAGTGAAACTATAAAATATGCTTTGCGGTTTTCACGTAAAAAAGTTAAAATGTTAAAAGAACGTTTCGGCTGCACTTGTGGCAGCCTTCGTCAGAATAAACTCAAAACGGAGTAAACTTGATGTAAACTTTTACTCCGTTTATTCTGATGAAGACTGCCACAAGTGCAACCGAAACGTTATTTTAAAATTTTAACTTTTTACGTGAAAACCGCAAAGCATATTTTATAGTTTTAACATGATACGTAAAAGCCTAAAAGAAACCATTGTACATGTGAAGATTGGAACTGTTGTGATTCGTAACTTCATCATACGCCTTTGCTTTCTTATTTCTATTGCTGTAGTCTGATCATGCCTTAAAAACGTGGCAGATCCTAGTCAAGACACCGCACGCATTTTAGAACGCACCGAACCGACGCCTATTTGAGCTAACAAGATCACAGTCTACACATCACCTGAAGAAGACTGGCAGTAAGCAGTCGAATCGTCGCAGTCATCAACGAATAGTGAGAATACGTTCACTAAGTATCCTCATCCACGATGAATATTAATTGCTTTTGCTCAATTTCTTGATGTCGGGTTCGACAGCAAACGACGACTGGGCCTCATGGCCAGCAGCTCGGCTGAGCTAGGCCGCTCTAGTAGTAATAGTAGTAGTTTCCTAGTTTGCTACAGATAAAGGGATGAGAAGCGGGTGCTAAATAGAAAACCGCCATTTTTCTTCGAGATCTGTCAGTATAAGAATAACTATTGTTCATTATATAATATAACACTTTAAGTTTTTAGTCCAGTACATAAAATTTAAAGCTTCCTAAACTAAGATCCAGTATCTCAAAGTATGAAAAATTCTTATTTTAACTACTTATTTGAAACAATGCTACTGTTTTTATTAATAGTTGTTTCAGCAAAGTGAAAATAGTGTGGTACAAAGTCTGGATAAACACAACATATATAGATTTGAGTGAGTCCTTAACAGTGGAACGGGGTACAATCCGAGTTTCACTGATCTACAGCATCAACAAAGAACCCCATAAACCCACACAAAAGAAAGAGAAAAAATCTCTGACCTCAATGGGGTTCCAAACCAATGACCTACGAAACAGATCTATGTCGCTCTAACCAACTGAGCTACAGGAACAGTTGGGAGTTTGGTCGTGGGATTTAAGGACAGTACAGCTCGGCCCGAGCTTAGAAATAACCATTGAGTACTGATGTCCTTCAGTGGTCTGGATACCTTCAACTCTAAAAAGGTTGCTTCTTTTCTTTTAGCCTGAGCACCGCAAACGCCCAATGACTTTTCTTATCATAAACATGTGCGTGGCGGACCTTATGGTTTGTTTCTTCGGGTATATGATAGCCTTCTCATACAGTCTGATCACCAAAGAAGCGATACAAAACGATTTATGGCGATGTACATGGTTGGCGTTTATCAACTGTGTCACTGGAATCGCTTGTATTGCCACTCTCACAACTATGAGTTTTATGTCTTACAAGGTATTTATAAATTTCTTAAATTATAATTTCAAATTTATGTAGACAAACTGCATATATTGCTGAAATAAAAACACAAAACACTGTTCAGAGCTCCTTGTGATCGGGATATCGTGGGTTTGATTCCCGCTCGATCGGGGCAGTTTGGGTTTTTTCTTTCTCGGTGTCTCGTACGCTTGCCTTTGGTTAATCAAAGCATGTCAGAGTTTAACCTCTCTGAAGATGATCACGTTGATCGAAAAAAAGCGTTTGCTCTATTTAAAAAGAAAACAATTGCAACTTTTACACAAAAATTTATACAGGCCTGGCCGGCTATCTTCATCATTTTTGCTGTGCTAAAGTTGAGATGCTGTGTTGGTGTTTCTATAATAGAAATAGTTTGGATCTATTTTCTGTATTTACTCCGACGAACTCCAAAACATCTGTATCTTCTATTTCCACGGTGTATAAAATGAAACATTTACCTAATTATTTTAGCATTTGCATATTTTCGTACTGCTTAAGTCTGTAGTAATGTAATGGGCTCGGAAAAAGTTCAAACACTCGACGTATTTGGAGTCATAAGTTTTGACAATGGCGTTTGTTAATTCAACCAGTAACAACAGAAAACAAACACCACGCCTTTTTCCATCTTTTTCTGCTAAGATTGATTGATACAAAATTAAAACATTAAAAGTTTGATTGTTCGAAAGTTATGTGATTTCGTTTTAAATTGATGTGCTTTTATGAACAATTGTCAGTTTAAAGCCATGTCATGTCATCTTAAATTATCATGTTAGGCAATGATGTGTTAGGGTATTCTGTACTATGCTAGGACATGTCAAGTCATTTTATTCTGTTTTATTATGCTTTAGTAAAATTACTCAGGTGAATATAGAGTTTCCGCTGCTCTGATTGATGGAGGCTGACGTAACATCCTGGCTATAATCACCTCGCGCGGGGTGATTACAGCCGGTTTCAAATTGGCTGCCTTGAGGTTTCTGAGGAGGAAATGAACGCAATGAAAGAAAATGCTGTTCAAAAAAACACCAAGTGTGCAACAAATTTTGAATAACCCTTTTCAAAGTAATACAATACCGTTAGGACGATCTGTTAGTTAGTTAGTTAAGCCTTTAGCTCCTCCTGGAGCATAGGCCATCAACGATCTCCTTCCTCCGTCTTCTTCTGTCTTGGGCTAGTCTTTCTAAGGTGTTCCATGTGTGGCCCCAGTCCTTCATTTCTGCCTCAACAGCAATCCTCAAGGTGTTTTTGGGGCGTCCTCTTCTTCGTTTACCTTGGGGATTCCATTTCAGCGCTTGTCTTGTAACACTGTCTTGATGTTTACTTAACGTGTAACCGATCCATCTCCATTTTCCTCGCCTAATTTGTGTTTGAATGGACCCTTGACTTGTTTGTTTCCAAAGATCTTCGTTTGTTATTTTATCTATCCAATATATCTTCAGGATCTTCATCAGATATTTGTTGACGAATAATTGCAGCTTTTTGTTGGATGATTTTGTGTTTGTCCATGTCTCTGAACCATACAACAAGACAGTTTTTACATTGCAATTGAAGATTCTGAGCTTTGATTTGTAGGAGATGACACGCGAATTCCATACTTTCTTCAGCAAGTTAAAAACCCCTTTTGCTTTGATGATTCTCATTCTTATGTCTCTGTCAGTTCCTCCATTCACACTAACTGTGTTTCCTAGGTATACGAATGATGAAATATCTTCTAGATGACTGTCACTAATTTTAATTGGCCGGCTTGATGTGCTGTTAATCTTCATGATCTTAGTTTTATCGACGTTTGGCTTTAGCCCCAGTTTGGCGGAATTTATTAACATCCTTGTGGTTTTGTCTTGCATTTGTTGGTTTTTGCTAGAAAGGAGTGCAAAGTCATCAGCGAAGTCAAGATCTTCAAGTTGTTTCTGTAGGTTCCAATGGATGCAAGTTTGTTGATTGTCTCCTTCATGATCCAATCAATCGCCAGCAGGAACAAAAATGGTGACAACAGGCAACCTTGTTTTGCACCTGTCCTTACCGCAAAACCTTTTGATAGTTTCCCGGCATGAACTACTTTGCAGTTCATTGCGTGGTAAGAGTTCTTGATAATCCTGATGAATTTTCCTGGGATGCCTTAGTGCATCATAAAGCTCCAAAGTGCATTTCTGTTGAGGCTGTCGAAAACTTTTTTCGAAATCTACGAAGTTGATATAGACAGAGGTATTCCATTCGATGGACTGTTTGATGATTATTCGAAGGGTGGATATTTGGTCAGTGCAGGAACTTTCTTTTCTGAAACCTGCTTGTTGATCTCATAACATGGCATCAACAGCATTCTATAGATGCATTAGCATAACTCTGTTTCGGATCTTTCAAACCATTGTCAGCAAAGAAATTCCTCTGTAGTTCTTAAATTCTCTCATATCCACTTTCTTGGGGAGTTTGATAATGTGACTTTCGTTCCATTCTGTTGGCTTTTCCTCCTCTTCCCAAATTTTTCCAAAGAGTTCAGACAGCATATCAGTGGTTGTATATGGATCTACTTTAAGTGCTTCTGGTGGTATATTGTCGGGTCCTGCTGCTTTCCCAGACTTCATTTTTTCAATAGCTTTAACGACCTCTTCCTTTGATGGTCTTTCACAGTTCACTTCCAGTTCCGATGTAGTCTCATTTATTGATGGTGTTTCGGGTCGTGGTCTATTCAGTAGTTCGCTGAAGTGCTCTTCTCTTCGTTGTAGTTGCTCATCCTCCCTAGTCAAGATGTTTCCTTCTTTTTCTTTTTATTTGGTTCTTGATACAAGTGTATTTTCCTGCTAGCTTCTTTGTTGTGTCATATAGGTCTTTCATGTTTCCACTAGCTGCTGCCTCTCCTGCTCGTGTAGCTAAGGAGCTGAAATACTGTCTTTTATCTTCTTTAATGAGCCTTCTAACCTCTTTGTGTGCCTCTTGATATAGTATTTGGACCTCATCTTTCTGGTGTCTGGTTCGGCTCCTGTTACCTTTCTCTTTGAGCATTTTCCTCTCCTTGATGGTCTTCAACGTTCTAGGTGAAATCCAGTCTTTGTGTCCTGGTTTTCTTGTGCCTAGGACCTTTCACTTGTGTTGTTCAATGCCTCTCTTATCTTTTTCCACTAGTCTTCTCTATCCAGATTCTGAAGCGGAAGATATTTGTTTGAAGGTTTCCCGTGATTTCCCTGTCCATAAGGAGTCTCACATTGTACTTTCTTCTAGGATTTGATGGTCTCAGCTTCATCCTAACTTTTGCGATCAGTAGGTGGTGATCTGATCCTGCATCTGCTCCTCGTTTGACCCTCACGTCCAGAAGTGATCGCCTGAATTTTCTTGAAACACATATGTGATCTATTTGGTTTTCAGTGATGTTATTTGGAGAAACCCATGTTGCCTTGTGTGTTTCTTTGTGGGGGAACACAGCGCCTCCTATGACACATTCGAAGTCTGAACATAAGTCAGCAAACATTTCTCCATTTTTATTCATCTCGCCCAGTCCATGTCTTCCCATAACTTGTTCATAACCGGTGTTATCCTTCCCAATTTTTGCATTAAAGTCCCCCATGACGATAGCCAGATCCTTCTCTTTGTTTCTCAATTTTTGCATTTAAGTCTCCCATGACAATAGCCAGACCCTTCTCTTTGTTTCTATCCATTGTTTAGCTTAGGGTGCATAAAATTTCTCTTTCTCCTCTTCTTCTTCGTCATTTGTAGATGCATAACACTGAATGACTACAGTTGTAATCCTTTTGTGGTTGTTTCTAAATTTAGCTGTTAGTATCCTTGAGTTGATTGCCTCCCAGGAAAATAGCGCTCTGCATGCCTTTGGTGTTAGCATGAAGGCCACGCCTTCTGTATGCGATGCTCCCTTAATTGGATGACCTGAGTATATAATTGTGGTGCCATCGGCCAGTTTCGTTTCTCCTGATGAAATCCAGCGTGTCTCACTCAACCCCAGAATTGGTATTTTGTAGCATTTCATTTCTTTGGCAATTTAGTTGATCTTCCTGATTAGTACATGGTCCTGACGTTCCATGTACCAAGAGTGGATGTTGACTTTGGGGAGAGAAGAACATTCGACCCTGCAGGGTCCGTGTGGCTTTGCCTGCAGAACGTCATTCTCCGTCTTTTAGACAAGCCTTTTTTCTCCGAGTCAATGGTGCGGTTGAATTCCGTCAATGATTCTGTAATCCATACAATCCACTTCACGGGGGATTAGCTTATGTCCCGAAGTTCAACCCCTCGTTCTCGTCGTGGCAGATGGATACAGGTAAGGCTGGCAAACGGGGCTCTGGTGAAGCCACATATAAAAATTAGAAATGCTTTAGCCGTTGATGCGCACGACTGAGCAAATGACTACAAATAAAATTTTGCACAAAGTTTCCTTCGTTTGACAGAATGGTTTCAACAACAAACCCAATAAGCCAGCTCGGAATTTCAGAAATACATGTGTGAGTCGTGAAACTTAAACAAAGGAACGCAGTGAAGAGGGACGGGAATTCATTAAAAATCATTTCTTAAGTTTAATAAATATTTTATCTTATCCCGACGGGCGCTGCTAGCAGCTGTGCCATGACGAATTAACAAAAACACAAAACACAACTGCGTTTTCCATTTTTCGCTAGGCTATTTTTTTCTCTGTTTTCACCTGAGTAATTTACTATAAAACTTGACCTCAAACTTAGTGAACATCTGGGTGATGAATAATCCCCTCGACGAACCAGATATTAGGGAGTTTAAACAACGAGGACGGCAACGCCGACGATGACAGCAGAAAACAATAGTGAATACAATAGCTGCATGTTGGACTGCACCGTTCTGGCCACCTGCACGCCACTTCAAAAATACAACTTGAAAAGCTTAATTTTGGGTTCTTACGACTATGGGAACGGCCAAAATAAAATATTCTCAATCTTCTTTTGTCTTAACGCAGGGAGCTATAATCTTTTTCTGTTCACAAAGCGTCACTAAAACAAAAAAAGAAGGCAAACGAGCCTGACATGGTCGAAAATGGTAAACCAGATGGGTGTTTTTGGAAGCCGTCCTCGTCGATGTTCCAGTCCTCGTTGTTTTAGCTTCCTATTCACTTCGCCTTCGGCGATTACTTGTTTTAAAAATATGACGCGTTATCACACTATGCAACGACGTGTTAGGTTATTCTATATGCTATGCTTTGACATATCAAGTCGTTTCTTCATTCTGTTCTTATCTTATACACTGTTGTGTTATAAGTCTGTGCTATGCTTTGTCTTCTTTATTCAGGGTGTTACTTCCCTGGCGGTGTCAGCAGATGCTAATCTTAGCAGAAACTGTCTCGTTGCGATCCTTGCTGGGGTTTGGATTTACGCGACTCTTCTGGCCGTTCCACCAGTTTTTGGGTGGAATAGCTACGTCCCTGTGGCTATCCGGGTCAGCTGCCATCCTAACTGGGTTTCTCAAAAGGCGGGGGACATTGCTTACATTACAGTGTTAACTTTTGGAGGTTTTTTTGTACCGATTACCTGCATCTCGTACTTTTACCTTAAGATGTTTAGGTAATAATTATACTGGTATAGTACCACTAACAATTACGCTTTGTTTAAACAAACGTATGTCATCTAAGAGCACGTAAAGGGGAAAATTGTTAAACATGAACGCGTACCTGAAAGTCCAAACAAAAGTTACTTACCTAAAGTCGAATCGGCACTGGGAATCGAACCCGGGCCTCCCGCACGACAGACTGGCGCCTTACCAACTAGGCTAACCAGACGGGGGTCGAACAAAACCTAAGTAAAATCCAATAGCATTAGTTACTTGCATCACATACTTTAAAGTTGTTAAATGAAATTATTGAGTGCACAAGAACTAAGATAAATCGGATAAGTCACGTTGTATCGGTTACCAACTAATCACACTTACCATATTTGCACAGGCTAATGAAAACAGAGCTAGGTTTGGGAAAAACTAAGTTAGTACAAACACAGCATTTTACATGCAGTACCTCCTATTAATTTCATATATATGTATATGTTTTCCAAAGGATGATTACCATTGAATTAAAGAAACATTAATTAAATGGAAAAAAGTTCAGCATGATAAAAATCATTTTGATAAGTGAATAAGCAAACAAAACCTAGAGAGACAAACCTGGTACTCAGGCTCGTTGCAAATGAGCCTGGGTACGAGGTTGTAAAGAAGCGAAATTACATCACAACCTATAATTTTATCCCAGTCTCCCAGTATCGAACAGCCAACTTCCTGTTGAAGTTATGCATCTTAAAACCGCTCTGAACTTACAAACCACTTGTCACGGAGCTAGGGCGTTTAAGGATTACAAGTTCATTTCGTAGAAAAACTAATTACCTAATGAGCACTAGTTTTAAGCCATTTTGATAATTTCGAACAATCACCAAGCGATTTCGATTTTTAACTCAGTCACTGTCACCCTTTTCACCTCTAGATTCATTAAACAAAACTGCTTCCGATCTGCTGTATCGAATGATCTGCAGAGACAACGTCAGCTAATGACACAGAAGAAAACAATCCGTGTCATCGTTGCAGCTATTCTCGCCTTCCTCATCAGCTGGTCTCCTTATTGTCTTGTCAGTCTCTCATCGACCGTGCTTGGCCATGAAACAATATCTGCAACTGCTTCAGTAATTCCTCAGCTAATGGCGAAAGCTTCAGTAATCTACAATCCTATTGTATACTTCTCCCTAAATTCAAGGTACATATATTGAAGAAAATAGATATATCTATACCAATGTTACAGCGAGTGGTAGAACGGTTTTTAGTTAAGTACACTTTGCGTAGCAAACTCTCCGACATACATGAGCAGTATACATATCGCAAAAGTTTAAAACACGTAGGCAAAACTAATAAAAATAACCAAAACTAATAAAAATAACCAAATTGGAAATTCATTACATTTACAACAACAAAAAACCCCAAACGTTATAGATAAATACATCTAATAAATCTGAGGAGGGTCTGAAACAGAATAGTTCTTTCTCAATGACGAAAGAGTCCTTAACCTAGCAAATATAGTTGTAGGAGTCTTTTTTTATCACGCAAGTTTTACACTCAACGCGAAACTATCCAAAAGTTGTGCAAACACCACACTGTATCAGATTGAAACAGCAATAGTCCGCAAGTAGTGTAAAAGATCCGCTAGTTTAAGCCAGGTCACAAAACCTTTTCCCCAATATGAGGCAATTTGATGCAATATTCGTGATAAAAATTGGTGCTTTCTAAGTTTCCCTACTGGCTCCTACCAGCAATCTGGGGGCTCTATCTAGTATTCTCTATTCTGTTGTCCATGGCAACCCTTTACTTAGGGGTACCCTCTTTTATGCAACCTTCCCCCCTCCCCAAGTTCTTCACAACAAAAATGGTACAATTTTATATGGCAGAAATAGAACAAAGCATGCATAAAACGTGTAGTGATCCCCGGCAAAGTAACCAACATCAGGAACCAGAACTTGAAGATAACCTAAGAACGCCTGAAAGCCAGAATGAACTCTATATTTGTGAAACAGAAAACTGGTTCAATATTTTTTAACGACCACTTAACTTATCTTGTAGGTTTCGATCAACTCTCAAGAGTTTCTTTACAAAAGGCAGAATCAAGCCGCAGCGAAGTTTGTCGACAAACAAAAAGAATGAAAAACGCAGACATTCAGGCAAAATGAGGATTTTAGCGTTCAGTGACCAGAGTAGCTTCAACTCGAGGGAATCGTTAAAAGCAAACACATTACGGAGTGGTAACAACTCGAAATATGCGAAACCTGGCGTTAGCAGCAGGTAAAAATTGATGTAGTGCAGGTTCCTTGACTTCGTAAAAGGTATTTATTATAAGCAAGCCAATATTTGCGCCATGTGAGCGTACCCAGGTCACTCAAGGCCCAGGTACACCCAAAGCGCGCTTTGTGACCACTTTTTGTAATGTTTTTTACAATATCTCAGTCCATGATTTGAATCTACAAAATCGCATCGCTTATAACACAGGTGGAATGAAGGAGAATCGGCTTGAATATTTTAAGACTTTTTGGATGAGTTTTAAGTTGTATTTTATTTTTTGAAGGTTGGTAATTTTGAAAAGAATTTTGAATTTGGTGATTTTTTGGGAAGTTTAAAAATAAGTTTTGAATTTAATATTTGGTGTGATTAATCGTCAACCGATTTTGTTCATTTTAGTACCAAAATCTTCAGAACAATTTGAACTTTATAATGAACTAATTTTGAGTTTAAACAGTTCTGAGAAGAAAATCTTGGTTATTTTGGGCCAGATTCAGTAATATTTTCCTTTGCAGTGTGGCGAACGAATTCTTCGTATTTCTTAACGAATTTTTGTTATTTCACTAGTGCACAAGTCTGCCCTCGATGGATGTCCTACAAGAGAATTTTCATCGTATATTACTCAGCTACGAAGTTATAAGTTCACAAAATCGGCAGTTTAGAACAAAATTTATCTTTTCAAATTGTGTGGAAACATCGATTGAGGGCAGAAAGTGTTAGATCATGTATAGTTCTTTGATATTTTGTCAGAATGACCAGAGTTTAAACAGTTCTGAGAAGAAAATCTTGGTTATTTTGGGCCAGATTCAGTAATATTTTCCTTTGCAGTGTGGCGAACGAATTCTTCGTATTTCTTAACGAATTTTTGTTATTTCACTAGTGCACAAGTCTGCCCTCGATGGATGTCCTACAAGAGAATTTTCATCGTATATTACTCAGCTACGAAGTTATAAGTTCACAAAATCGGCAGTTTAGAACAAAATTTATCTTTTCAAATTGTGTGGAAACATCGATTGAGGGCAGAAAGTGTTAGATCATGTATAGTTCTTTGATATTTTGTCAGAATGACCAGAATAGATAGCAGTTCTATTTGTCTGCAGAGCGATTTTTTGAAATTTGCTGACAATGTCGCCCGAAGATCTTCAAATCTTGTTCGTCAAATCTGGCTTAAAATTATTAGTTTTCGATGTACTGAACGCATTTAATGGTTTCTGGGTGTGAACTATTTAAACTACTGTTTAATCAGCATCTAGCTAGCATCCACATTTTTATAACTCTGGCTTCAAACATCCAGAGCATCTAAGCGATCGGGATCCGACATCCACTGGCATCCAGAAAATCTTCATATATTGCAACAAGCATCCACAACAAGTAATGCATCCAGCATCCACGGGATCTACGATTAATCATTAATAGGCGTCCGGCATCTAGAGGAAGGAGTCCAGCATTCACTAGTACTATCGATGTTCTTATACATGGGGCGAATGCATGCTTGAGGAGAAAAATCCATTTAGAGTTTAACTGAATGAGGAAATTGAAGTGTCACTGGTCGTGCCCAGTTGGAAGTCCCTATAAAGCCACTATTTTTGAATTTTTAGATAAAAGGTAGAAAGTAGGAAACTTAAGTAACTTGATAGTAATTTTTTAAAATACAACAGTTTCTCGCTGTTCCTGCTACACTTTGTTACTCTTGAAACGTTTAATGCTGACGTAGCAGGAGGCATTTGACGTAACATGAGACATGAGGCGGAGACAAATTTACCATCTTAAAACAATATGGTTTTTGGCAACTATAATCATAACATACCATTTAATCAATGGATTATTCCGTTGAAATAGCTTGAAAAAACTTTTTAAAAAGAAATTAAAATTTTAAAAAAAAATCCAAACAACTTATTGCTGCAACGTAACAGGTAACCATTCTCCGGTCTGCTCGGTCAAAACTTACATTCCAATCTTTTTTTAATTACAAAGCATACTAGTACTTAGACGCGGAGATTTCCTTCGGTGATTCGAATTCTTAGTTAATAAATAACAATTTTAAACTAAAAAGTAAAAAATCTAGCTTTAAAGGGACTTTAAGTGGTCGTTTTGCCTCTTCTCCCCCCCCCCCCCCTTTACAACCACACACACGCCAAACCCTCCAGCACAAACAAAGAATAGATTGAAAATGCAAACATTAAGCTTTATATCAAAGTCCTCTAATGTAAAAGCTAGCGCATGCATGTCAATCGAAGTTATCATAACATCAAATCTGCACTTCCAAGGCAAGTTAGATTTTTTCTTATTTCAGTTTATTCAACTACCTCTCTTTCCTATATTTCCTTTTCATTTCCTTATATATAATTTTATGTTACTATCTTTTTCGATCTACTGTTAAACAAATAATCAAAAAATACTAAAATCATTTCAAACTTTGCAGTTCGAAAGGCTCGGTGTTCCCGCCCTGCATTAAGGAAGATAGCAAAGAGCAGAATGTTACTGGAGGTACAGAATCTCTACACCAAGTTCTGGTGCATAAGATCTACAACGTGGATAAGCCTGGCCTTTATACAGTCACAAAGCATTCACTCAGTGAGAACAAGTTAAACATGTTGTGGAGTAACTACTGAGCCTAAACCATTCTGGTTTGAACAGCGACCTTGCAAGGACGATTTAAGGGAAGAACAACTTTTAAAAACTAACAAACTATCAACAAACATAGAAGAAAATTAAAGCATCTTTTGTGGAACGATCGGTTAAAATCAAGCTATATATTGTATAGACCCTTTGCAATTCAGCCCTACTAGCCGCGTTTTGGATAAAATATTCTTTGGAACGTTTAGCTCAAGAACGAGGCTAGTAGGGCTAATTTGAATGAAGACAAACAAATATTAATGCATTGTTAGGGTATACAGATATATATGCAAATCTGACTTTTTAAAACAATTTCTACAAATTTTCGCCAAAGTACGTCTTTGGTCTTCATCACCTTTGAGTTACCTGGTAAAGACCACATATTTGGTTGTAAACTTGTAAAAAGTTTTAAACAGAACAGATTTGCATATAATTATAGAATTTTTAACAGAACTGTAGTACATATTGCATGAAAGTAATTATGAAAAAGGCATTGACAGCTAGTGAAGTTGGAATACTGTCCAACTGAAGCCAATATATACAATAAACACCTGCTTAAAAGAACACATGTTTTGGGGATTCGGGCCTAGGATTTATCGACAAAATAAACCTGAAAGTGTTCTTCAGGTGTTCTTAAAACTGCTTCTAAAATTCAAATACTGACCAAGACTACAAACACTCAAAAGATGAAAGAATGCTCGAGTCTATACAAAATTTTATTATTGAGTGGATGGAACTTCAACATCATCTCAAATTACCACATTGGGTGAGGGGCAGCAGTTCTGGTTATACACAACTAGAACTTCAGTAATAGCAAATTCAAAGTGCACCAGCCCTCCCCCGTCCATCATATCATGTATAATTACTAGTGACTAACTGCAGATCCTCCAGCTTTTTATATAAGAACAACTTTCATTTTCAGGCTGTTCTTATGTCTATGGTACTTTCTTATCAAAATTTCAGCCTTAGTGTTCTTAGTCCACTTGTTCTTTTATGAGGGTGTTTACTGTAATGTAAATGGCTGCTGCAGAGACCATTAAGTAGAAACCAGCAAGGAGACTATCATGAATGCAGCAATCTAATTGGTTAACCTACTTACTGTCTATTGAATGACAGACAGCCAATAGAGAAACTGCCGGTGTTTTAAGAAACAATCGGGTGGATTCTTTTAACACTCATATTTATCAACACACCCTAGTTTGAAGATAATTTCAAGTTTGTAGCTTATATACTATAAGTTTGAGAGTTTAGGTTAAATAATTTGGTTCTCACATCACGTAGCTCATACTGAAAGCCAAAATATTTTGCTATTGTTCCCTTTGTGAGTGAATGCTATAGAAAACGGAATTGCGTGATAGCAGCTGGTTATTGCGAGTACTGTATTGTACCATTTTACTAGTAGATAACCAGCAGCGCATGTTTTACCAAAACAAGGATCCACGCTATAAAACTAAAGGGCCTGCGCTTACACAACCTCCGAAGAGACAAGACATGAAATAAGTGGACTATATATATTCATATTTAATATTGTTTCATGACATATGAACAGAGTTACTAATTACTTCAGAATTATGCATAAGCTTTTTTTTTCTCTCTGTACAAATAGATTGAAATTATAACGAAACATAATGAACAGTATAGTGGTAAAAACGAACGGAAGCATATTACGTTAGTTAAGTTTTGGCGAAACTCTGTGCGTTTTGCTAATGAGCGAAAATTTTTAGGTGTGAAAGGTACAAAATTCACCTAAAATTTCGGCGAAATTTCAACAAAAATTTCTTATAAAATCGAAGAATGAAACTTTGATTGAGTTCCTTTTTACAACTACTAATTTTATATAAGAAACCATCACGAATATTTAAGTATTAGCGGTTTTGAATTTCTTTATTTCTGTCACTAAGACAGAAGTTGAACCGCCGCTTGGTCAAAATTTAAATATTGAAGGGTGCCAGATGTCGGGAGGAACTATCCCTTTTATAGCGCGAGTCCTTGTAAAGATTACTAAAAAAAATTGCCCTAAAAATTAGTTTCGTACAAAATGGACTTTCGCCCGTTATGGCGGTCTTTAGTTCGTAACGTAATTCGATAAAACGAAAAGCCACCATATATTTTGCGATGGCGATTTTACGAAGTAACATTTTGCATAACCAATACGGTAATATTGTCATAAGGATGATTTGTAAACTATAGTTTGTTGTGAGCTTTAGGAAACCAAAGTGAAGAGGGCAATACTGTAAATAAAAAATAATTTTCTTTAACCTAATTTTGATAACAACCTAATTTTGGTAACAAAAAACTTATTTGCCAACTTTTTGAAAACAAATTTCAAATTGTAGACTTGTTGAAGTAGTTCAATGCACAGACGTGATAGTAATATTCCTAACCTACTCCATAAAGACTATTTTTCTGTATATATTTTTGTTTTTTACATCAATATTACAAACCTATCTAGAGCTTTGGCTCCTTTCATCATACTTATTTTCAGTTTCCAAATTAAATTGAAGGCCTTACTATGTCTTATTATCATATGGCCAGACAGAATCTTGCAATCTGATTGGCTATTGAGAGGGCGGGTTAATCTTGTAACGACTGCGGGTGTTACAAACTTTTTTTTCTTTTTTAACACTTTATTTCGCTTTCTTTCTTAAAGTTTTAAATTGGAAAAAAACATACAATATATAACTTATTAATCAGTCGGTCTTGACAAGATAATCTCACAGTCTTGTGGTTTGAAACTTGCTACGCTTGGTCCGTACGTCAAGCCCTTGTTCTGAGGTTTCCAAGTAAAGACCTCGCTATCAGTTTATAAGTGGTATATTAAGCTGATCTGACATATGGTAGCCTCATCCGTCGCATTCTTATGTTGGAGGAGTTGGTGAGTTTATACAGACTCTGATGTTTAACTGATGATTTTCAATTTAAAGTTCCAGTCAACAAAACATTGTTTGTGGAGTCTTTTACAGACATCCTAATTGTAAACTGAACAAGGCATTACTATTTGCGGGTGGAAAATATATTGAAATCATCATATTGTTGCTCAATAAACGTTGTTAAAACTTTGACTCTTTATCCAAAGTAACGAGATAATAAATAATGAACTGAAACCACTTATTTTAAAGTTGTTACTGTTAGCGGCCACAAATATTAGGGATAAAGAGAGCAAAGAAAATCATTCCCAACTTCATATTTTTTCTCAGGCAAAATATTGTACACATGAAACTCGAGACTTGTAAGTAATAACAATTGCTGATATTTTTTAACCATCTTTGTTGACAACGAGACTGGCAATCAATCAAACAACAGAATAAGTAACTACAAACTAAAATAATTTAAACGCCAAAGAGATGAAAAAACTGCAAATCTGTGTTGGTTTTTGATCTTGTTCCCAGATCTGGTTTTGGAGTACTTGGAAAAAAATGTTACGAGGGGAGAAAAAGGGGCAGAAAAAATTTCAAAACGAGATCCCCAAGTGCGGACAACTGGTTAGCGTTTCGTATGCGGAAGTCGTATGAACAACTTTGAGTCTTTTCCAAAGCACAGCCTACTGACAGCAAAACATTCTGTAAAATGATAGGAAAGCTTCCATTAAACCCTAAGCTTTAATTATACGTTGCAGTGTGCTCTTGATGGCCAGACGTATTTCTGTTGCTCTTAAACAAAACAGAAGCGGGTTCAGGGCTGAATTCAGAAACAAAATAACATATATGACCTCACGAGTGACATTCATGGAACACGTCCAATGTTTCTGAGTCACTCTAACAATCACAAAAATCGGGAGAGGAATATAAGTTATCAGGAACAAGAATACAACGGGCAGCATAAGGTTAAGTGATTTCTTGTATTGCACTAAGTTAAGAAACTTAGCTCGGGATTCAACGCGTTGAATTCCATTTTTCTGTACTTGTATTTTGTGTTGATGGTGACGCACAGTTAGATATATTCTGTAGTATGACCAAAGCATAACTACTACAAAAATTGGCTGCAGTATTACGAAGATGTAGTTGGCTATATCGACGAAAAGCAACTTCGAAACGGCAAACGAGAAAGCAACTAACCATATTATTGCCACCACTAACAATACTCTCTTTTCGGTGATCAGTTCCCTGTAGCGAAGATGTAAACGTAATGCTAGAAGTCGTTCAACACTGATTGCAACTATAGTAAGGAACGTTGCGGCCGTAAAAAAGTTAACAGAGAAAATTTTGAAGTCCTCAAACACTAGGATCGTTTTCATTTTGGGTTGTGAAAAACGCAATCCTTCGAAAACCATAAAGAAAGGCTGAAGAACAAAACCAGTGCAAAAATCAGCGCAAGCAAGCGAAGATAATAAAATGTTAGGTGGTGATTGCAAAGAGGGTGTTCCCCACATGGCCAGCAGAAATAAAGCATTTCCAAAAATAGCGATCAACGCTGATGAAGAATGCAACAGAAAAAAAATAATGTAAATGTCCTTCCAAGAGGATTCCTTTCCGATCCATTTTTGGGGCGAGCATGAATTTGTTGTATTGTTCATCTTAAAGTTCTTGTTAAATCGGAAATGAATTTCTCATAGATGGAGCTACAGTGGTAAACGTTTTTGTTTCTTTTAGTCAAAAATAACAGATCTTTTGAAATATGGCTTGCAGATTACTACACAATCAGTATCTGACTGGTGTTGTGGTTCATAGGAAAGAAATTACTTTTTTTAATTATGCAAACATAGACAAGCATGTTTTTAATAAAGTTGCTTTTGGAAGCTTCAAGTCTGAAGTAACTAATTGTAGAGCACGGAAATTAGTTTTCTGTAAGTGTAAACAATCAAAGAAGATCTTTGTTCAAAAATTGAATTCAAAGCTGCTAAATTGGAAAAAACTATTTTCTTTACACAAGTTGCTTTTGTTATTTTTATCTTATGCCTATTTTGTTGTACCTGTTTTGATTATACGATTTCAATTTCTTATGCTAACAGTTTTGTTTTCAAGTTAGCAGAAGTGAACTGAAAAGGGGGTTTTAGCTAAACATATTTGACACGATAACCTGAAAACGGTCTCACACTGGCTCAAATTAGCCTGACCCTGAACGCACAGGTCCTTTGGAGTTCTGCCCCGCCCTTCATTAAATCTGTTATAACAATTTGAGCCACACTTAGTTTCTTTTATTTGTGGCCAATTTAACAAAGCTACAGCTGCTGCACATACCAATCAGAAGTTAACACGTTGGCCCTGACAGGCAGGGGTAAGCTAAGCGCGGTCATATCCTTTTCCTGTTAATCGGTAACATACACTAAATTTCTTTAATTTTAGCCATTGATAAATAGGTAAATTGTTGCTTTTCAATCTGCTGAGGTAAACCTTCCAACGCGTTTGTTGTTTCTTTTGTGGTAATTAAACAATCTTGCATTGGAAATATACAGATAAAACTAAACATATATCATTATGCTTTTATCGAAAAATTGCCTTAAAGCCATTGTTTGTGTTTCAGATGAATTTAACAAAGGCAGTTGAATTGGTCACTCTTACATTAATCATCACCCGCACTAGCAAATGGCAATTATATAAAGTATATTTAGGGATAACTTGCAATGATAGGAATGGGCTAGTCATGTGGATTGAGAAAGAGGAAATGATGTGCTATTTGGTATATCTTCGAGTATTGCTTAATGTTTTCGTTAAAGTCGTTATATACCTTTTTTTTTTTTTTACTTTTTAGATTAAAACTGTTGTCATCTTTCAACACAAATTTCGAATAACCAAAGGAAATATCCACGTCAAATGTTTTAATTCCTGAAGAAATCGTTTCATTCGCGCAACCAAGAAAACTGTTCTTTGTTGATCAAGTTCAAACGTCAATTTGGAACTTAAATCTTTCTGACACATTCATTATAGATTGAGTAGGAATAATATAGTTTCAGCCCAAACTATTAGCTTACTCTAATTTCCGCCACGGAAAGTTCAAAATCAAGCTGTGAAGTTAATTTCTTAAACATACGCTCTATTCATTTAATACAATTTACCATAGGCACATGTGCTGAAACAATTATTTCTGAGTGACAAAGAAGTATGTAGCGATAACAACATCCGCCGGCCTGGTTTAGTTGAAAATTAATGCTTTTATTAACTTGTTTTATACACTTTTATAAGCTAGGCTATAACTTAGAAATAGAAGGCAAGAAATGGGAAGCTGTTACAATCCTTGAACACTCCAGCTTTCCAAAAAAAAAACAACTTTTCTTGACAGAACATCTGCCATAGAGAATTTTTTAATTGTTTTCATATTCAATGAACAAAGATATAGTTTAACTTTGATGCTATTGTGTTAATTATCACTTTCATTAGAGTATCGCAAACAAAACAGCGGCAATATCAAGCACACTTGAAAACAGAAAGCCAATAATGGCAACCTGCAGTAATTGAAGCTTCGCTGTTCACTTTCTGGATAAATTTTCTGTCTATAGCATGTTTTGCGTGGTGAAATTAAAACGTTTAGACAATAATCAGAATGATCTGTATTAGTTTTCTTAAACTTGCAGACGTTAACACTTTTATTATACGGCAGTGCAGATTTTAGGTCAATAACCTAATTTCGTGCTTTCTGATTGGCTGAAAGTTATGTCAACTAACCGTACAAACTTTTCTTTGCAGTGGAGCTCAAAAATCAAAATAATGTCGGTCTGTCCGGGAGAAGCTAGGAGCACCTACTTGTAATTTTTCAATAGTCCTTGATTTCATTATCTACCTATATTAAAAGAAAGAGGACAAATCGGCCTTGTATCGGTATCGCAAAGGTCAGGGATTCGAATTTGTTGAATAAAATTAAATAAATTTTCCGTGGTCTTTTTATCGCAGTTGCTAAATTGCGTAAGATAATCTTTAATTTCAAAGAATGTTCGCGATTCTATATAAACCAAGGACTATTGGAAATGTTGACATATGTTTTATTACTTTTACATTATGTACACGAGATAAGTTAACTCAACAAAGGTAAAACAAGTTAAAAACACTGTTGTTAAAATGCTACCTCCTCGAAGCTGAGAGTTCTACATTACTGGAAATGACCTTCATCTTTAATACTGCTATATAAAAGTCGTTTAAAATAAAAACTTGCTATCCTTTAGGCCGTAAAAAGTATCCTTTTCCGTCCTACTGATATATACACGTGTGCATGTATCAATGAGTTTCTAAACATTAAACTTTTAACTGGCATTTACACTGTACAAACACGGTTCATGATCATCCAGAAAACATCAAGATTACTATAAATTACAGTAATATGATGTCTTATAGATGATCGCAAACCGCAAAAAAAATATAAGAAGCATTGTTTCTTTGTGTAACCACTCAATGAATTATTTTTTCTTTGTCAAAACTCAGTACGATGAAGTACAATGTTAGTTAACAATAAGATTAAATCATAGTTTGGTAAGGGTTACTTTATCTTTTTGATTTATTTAAAGGCTACCTTCGAACAATATGATTCAATGTGCTTTTAACGGCTAGACGTATCTCTGTTATTCGTAAGCAAAACAGAAATGGGTTGAGGGCAGAACTTAAAAAGTAAAAGAAAAAATTGACTTCACGAATATAGTTTATAAAACATTGCTTACTTTTTATAACGTTTTCAATAATCATTAAAATGAGACGAGGCAAATACGTTACTGAGAACAAACCTACAATAGACAGCATTATCTTCACCGACTTCTTGTACTGTTTTAGGTCTGAAAATTGATTCTGGGGCTCGTTTATATGAAACGAGTTCCTTTGTGCTCGTATTTGAAGTTGATGTTGATGAACAATTTTAAAGATCTTGAAATAACAACAAAGTACAACGACTATAAGAACGGGTTTTAGTGCAAATATAATGTACGCGGCTGACTCTGTGTCAAAAATTATCCACGTAGTAAACCCCAAAGATGTCAACCAAATCCCTGCAACAGCTAAGGATGACTTCTTTTCGGTAACAAGCTCCCGATAGCGGAGATGCAGACGTAGAGCCAGGAGCCGGTCCACGCTGATTGAAAAGATGGTAAGAAAACCTGCGATGGTAAAAAAGTTAAGGCAGAAGTCACTCAAGCTTTCTAACGCTTTGACTTGTGGCGTGTTACCATAAGAAAGGCGCAATGCTTTGAAAGAAATGAACGAAGGCTGTAGAAGTAAACCTGTCCAAAAATCAGCAGAAGCAAGAGAAGAAAGCAAAATATTAGAAGGTGATTGCAAATTTGGTGTTCTCCACATGGTTAGCAGAAACAGTCCATTTCCAACTACGGCAACTGTTGCTGACGATGAATGGAGCAAAAAAATCACAATATAAAAGTCCTTCACATATGGGTTCTTTTCGATCCATTCATTCGACTCATTTGGCCAACAAGAATTAGAAGTGGAAGAGTTGTCCATACCGAAGAACTTCTATGGATGCAATGTTCTCGAAGTTAGTGACGCAATACCACACTGGGTTTTCGAAGTACTATATTTTCGAAATATCAAAACAAAATGCTGAAAATTATGTATCGATGATTCAGGTAATTAGAAGATTCGTAGGTGTAAATGTGAACAATAAAAAGAGACCTGAAAAGCATCGATGCTTAAAACGGAATATATGAAATGTTTCGTCAAAGGATGATGCCAACTTCCTAGTTATAACAGGAAAGCCGGAGAACCAGAATTCACGCCTTGGAGGGAAATTCTAGAAAATTTCTGAATAATTTTCCTTTGTGACAGTTTGACTGTTTTCTTTGTTCCCCTTTCCTGTTGTGCTTGCCTTCAAGAAAACGCAATCTTCAAATTCGCGCATTTGCCATCTCCGGGGCGATTTTATACAATTTTAAATTTTACTTAGTTATATTCAAGCAATTAGTTTTCTTTTCCGGGTACAATCAATATATCAGTTCTTTTCGGTTTAGTGTTGCACCTGGCATTTGTATTCTTTCGTCACCCAGATTGATTTCTTGTTTGCTTAAACTGTGGCAATTACTGACAATATTTTTTCCACTCCTGTTATTTCCCACCAAACTACTTACATCGCTATCGTTTGATGCTGAGTTTCAATTAACTTTCTTAGTTTGTTAGTATTTTGCACTTTTGCTCCAGCGGGTTGCCTTAAATATAACTAATGAGCAAGACTAATTTCAAAAGAATGAAATGACTTGCGCTTAAATTTTTTACCGTCTTCATCGAAACAATTGATATAATTTTACCGAACGTACACTTTTTAAGCTCTCCATGCAAATGTGCAAGATTCAATGAAAAGGTTTGAAGCCTGCAATTACTTTCCCCCCCCTCCCCCGAGTTTTAGATTTCCTAGCAAAAATATCAGTGGAACGACTCGACAACCCCTTAGACATGACTGGCATTGCACATTTAGAAATCTTCAAGATTGGTGCTTGATATTCTCAAATTCAAATCCTATAACATGCAAACATACGCAAACGGATTGAACAAACGTTGAGTTCATGCGAACTAAGAGAAAAAGTTTGGTAAAGATCTGTCCCACCAAATTAGGATATGAATGAATTAAACAAAGAAAACGATGTCGTTTTTTGGTTCTCACGCAAAGTGTATGCGTGCTTTGCTCTGTCGGTAAGAACTGTGATTGCCAAGCGTGAGGCCCCGGGTTCGATTCCCGGCCTTGCCGAGAGTTGAACATTAGTGCGGCCTTCTTTTGTCACACCGTCCGTGGACAGGGACGTTAGACCGTTGGTCCCAGCCATTTTAAAACCTTCATTCAAGAAGGGTAGGCTGTATCGACAAAGAAAATAATAAAAGAGAAAACTGTTAGTTTTACTGAGTATGTGTGAAAAACATTTTTGGACTTCCAGGCGTGCGAATTACTACGAAAAAGAATGCCGTCATTATAACTACGGCGGTACTGGCAAATAGGGGACTTAACCCTTTAAGCCCCAAGCACGACAAATGTTGTGTTGGTAAATTCTCCCAACTGAGTCACATACTTTCTATATAAACAGTTTGGGAGAATTTTGCTTTTCATCCACCAAAGCATACTTGACTTGATCAACTCCCAACTTCTCATTACCAATTGTATTATTTTGTTTGAGTTATGTAAGGAGAAGTGAGATGTTGATAAACTGGCCTGGGCTGAAAGGGTTAAGCTACGACAACGACAACGTACAAAAAACGTACTTCTTGTTTGCTCCTTTCAATCACGTATGGCTAGATGGCCTTCTCTTTTGTTCGAGTTACGCTTTGTGAATAGAAAATGATGTCAGTGTTTTTCTTAAAGGTAGAATGTAGATTGACAAAATTATATGTATAGGTCGTTCTCATGGTCGTAAAATCTTTAGAGTTGAGCTTTTCACGTTGTAATTTTCAAAACGACGGCGTGTAGGTGGCCAACACGGTGCATTCCAACGTGCTGCTATTGTATTTCCCATTGTTTCTTGCCGTCGTCGTCGTTACCGTCCTTGTTGCTTAAGCTCCCTAATAACACCAAAGTCGAATCGCTTTTACACAAGCACTGTTTAACTAGAACGTCCAGCTTCAATATATTCGAATTTTATGTGAAGATATTGCTGGGTCAAAATTCTGTGACTTGAATGCTTGTAATTGAAAGCTTAAATAGAAAATTCGAATTGAATTTTCGTCCACATTCAAATGTTTGAGTTAAGTGAATAAATGTTGGAAGACGGTAACAAATACGGGTTAGATGTTCCCGCATTTGTAACCTTTATATGTGTCTAGAGAAACTGAATGTTTGAACTGAATGACGGCGTACATTTTAGTCAAACATTTGGATTGAGTGTTTTTCAGTGTTTGAAACATTTGGAGAATACATGCATTTATTGACAAAAAGTCTGAAGTGTTGACGTACTTGGGCGTAGTACATGTGCGAATCAGGCACAGTAAGGTGAGGGAGAAGGGGAAGGGATCGCTGTGATAGGAATGGACTAGACATGTGGATTGACAAAGTGGGAAAGAAATAATATTTGGCATGCAAATCTTTGAGCATTGCTAAATGGTTATTTTGTTAATACACAACAGTTTAATCAATTTCACCCTTTCGACCAAATATTTTGTAATTTAGCTATTTCAGTCCCAGCCAGGGTTTCAACATCTTACTTTTCCTTATATGTCCTCCTTATAATTCACACAAAATGAACATTTGGTAATGAGAAAACTTGAACTAACTAAATCAAGAGATTGAATATTGAAAACTACTGTAGATAAAAAGTTTTATTTCCAAAAACTGGTGGCAGGAAAAGTATGGGCAACACCAAGTAAGTAATATACCATTTGGCGTCAAAGGATCAACAACACTAACATGACTTCGAGCAGATGTTGTTAATTACTTTACCAGTTTGTCCAAGTTATAAAACAAAAACAAACACAATCATCAACAAAAAATAATTAATCAGAAATTGAAACGAAGAATACCAAACCAAAACTGAAAAACACAGTTCACAGCTTGAGCTTAGATCAAAAACAGTTGGTATCAAGATCTTTGATAGTTTTGACTGATGTTTGCACCTTGTGTTTCTATCTGCTTTTAAAGCCGCCAATAAATAGATAAACTAAAAAAAAATGCTGCCTCAGTATCAGATAAGATGTTTTATTAGAACATGGTCCTAAGTTTTTTCTAGCAGTTCCTCCTTAGTTCTCAGAAGGCCAATCTGGTATCCTAATGACTACAACACTGGGATGATTTTCCTTTAGGAAGAGATTTTCCTGAGAACAAGACTTGTATGTAAACAGGAAAATTACTCTTTTTCATGTTTAACTGAATAGTCAACTGTTTACCTTATACAATTTTTCTCTTTTTAAATTAATTTGTATTGAAACAAAAGCAGCCTCCTTTCGTTGTTATACACAGAGAAAACCAATTACCTTTGCCTGCAACCTACAATAACTTTAAATACCCATAAAAAACTTAACAGTTTGCTCCAGGTCATCCGCTATACAAAGCTTT
The DNA here is from genome assembly GCA_027575215.2 of Hydrozoanthus sils. Lineage (NCBI taxonomy): Eukaryota > Metazoa > Cnidaria > Anthozoa > Zoantharia > Hydrozoanthidae > Hydrozoanthus > Hydrozoanthus sils. The sequence continues at coordinate 13,713 of JAOBRD020332473.1, read as the reverse complement.
TCTACTTACTCTCATTTTGAAGTGGATCATCGCCAAGTTTGAGAAGAAAAGGAAAACGTGGTTTTGTTGCAGCACCATATATGGGGCGCTCTCTTGCAAGAAGATGAACAGTTCAACCCAAACGAACTTATGTTCGCATTTCGAATGGATCAAAAACAACCCATCAGCGGAACAAATTTATATCCCAATTGTGCTTTTGCATTTTTCGTCAGCAATAACGGCGGTTTTTGGAAATGGACTATTCCTACTGACCATGTGGAGAACGCCATCTCTGCACTCACCCTCTAACATTTTACTTTCTTCGCTTGCTTTTTCTGACTGTTGCTCTGGTCTTTTCATTCAACCTTTTTGGATAGTTTTGATAAGTTTACTCCTATCTGAACCATACAAGCCTTCTGCTGAAGTTTTGTTTTATTTAACCGCATTTTGTCTTTATTTCTTTGTGGCCGCAAGTTTCTTTACCGTCGTTGCAATCAGTGTGGAAAGACTTTTAGCCCTACTTTTACACCTCCGCTTTAGGGAACTTGTTACCGAAAAGAGGGCGTTGTCAGTAGTGATAGGAATCTGGATGGCATCCTTCGTCCTTAGTGTTTCAGCATTTCTTGACCCAAGCACTTTCAAGTACATTTTACTAGCACTTCAACCAACTCTTATGACGGTGGCTCTTTTGTGTTACTTGAAAATATTTCAAATTGTTCGTCAGCACCAGCTCAAAATACGAGTACAAAGAAGTTCGATTCGATCTGGCACGCCCCAAGTGCAGTTTCCAGACTTAGTGCAGTACAAGAAATCAGTGAGAATAATGATGCTTGTTGTAGGTTGGTTCTTAATAACTTTTTTGCCTCGTCTAATCTTCTTGATCATTGAATTAGTTATAATAGATTGGGCTTGTAAGCTGAATATCATTTATGAAATGACATTTGTTTTTATGCTTCTGAGTTCTGCCCTCAATCCTTTCCTGTTCTGCTTACGGGTTACCGAAATACGGCTTGCCGTCAAAAATACACTGAATAATTTATTTAGAGCTCGGGGTACCAGAGTAACTAACATAGTCCTAAGAACATGAGTTAGTTTTTTCATGTTACTTTAAGTTCTGTACTCAGAGAAGCTAGTAAGAAATTAGATTCATCAAGTTTACGACTTTAAAGACTGTTTGTTCAACTCTTAGTTATGGATCAGAACGCTGGCATGTATATATTGGAAACATCTTCTGATCAAAACAAATATCAAAATAACAATATGGATCAAATTCATCCATTAAAACAGTTGCTGTCCAGATCAAGGTTGCACAGCTACATTTTTACAAAGAGAACACAATTTAACCCCACAGTTACAATGGAAGTTTGGTGAGCAGAAATGCTGTGCACCGCCATGCACATTTTACAAAGAAGACACATTTGAACCCAACAGTTGCACTGGAAGTTCGGCGACCCACAGCCAGCGCCACACTCTTACAAAGAAAACACATTTGAACCCCACAGTTGCACTGGAAACTCGGCGAGACACAGTCAGCGGAAAGAGATAAGAAATAGTTGAAGAGTGATGTTGCCACTAATACTGATTAAAACATTTTGGAGCGATATACTGACTATTTTAGTATTAATATAGCAATAATATTAGTTTCAATTTTATAAATAGTATACAATTTAAATGTAAAAATTAAGCATAAACGGTCTGACAATTTTTCAACGTCTCTTTACGTCATTTTCAAGTCACTGTTACTTAAAGCTAAAAAAGTTTATATATAACAAGTGTGTAGAATAGACTTAAGAGTTTACAAAACATTCAAACAAAATGGCTTTTGTTTCTTGATTACTATGATTACAAAAAACATTATATTAAAACAGTTATAAACCTTCTTCACGAATAAGGCCACCGCCTAGTTCTTTGGGTTTCAAACAACCCATCTCTAAAGTGCCACCTCTCCGCCTTACATTTACACAATTTTTTTAAGACGAATGTAGTTTTATGTTACAGTTTTGATATCTAAGACTGAAACAAAAGATAGGCTTTAATGCCGTATACATGACACTTAGTAAAGCTTGCTCCGATTCCAAAGGATATGAATAAAAAAACTGTTTGAAAGTCTTTAAGACGTATAATTAATTACTTCTTGGTTACGACGTTTCGTCCGAAAAGCTCGGACTTCATCAGATTGAATAGGAAAAGCCATGCGATACGTAAGACTTAACACGAGAGAGACAACGCGGTATGTTGCGAAACAACCTGTCCCACGGGTCCGAAAGCTTGAATCGTAGGTCCCCCTTCTTAAGACTTGGTGGTCCAACCCTCTCCCAAACGGATTCTTACAACCGTCTCTCGAACAACCGTTCTTCTTGGTCCAAAGGATAAATGGTTTTGATGCATGATAAACAGATATCCCCTCTCCAATACACCCTCCTGCATACCTTGGTATTTTATGAACAAATAAACTTCCCCCGGAGGTTCATTCTGGCGTTCATAGCACACGCAATGAAAACAGACTTGAGTTATTGACAAGATATTATTTACAACATTTTCCTAGCAGGTGTACAGCAACTACATTTTAAAAACAACTTCTCTCTAAAGGCATAATGTTTTTAAAATCACTAAGTGCTTCACGAAAGAAAACTGTAGTAAAACAAAACGTGGAAGGAAGATACGGTCAGAAGTACAAGTTTTCTGCTCCAGATTACTTGCAAGCGACAAATTACTTTCCTTTCCTCCCTTTTGCTTTAGGGCTTTTCGGTGGTCCTCCGCCATCTGCTACAAGTCCAAACTTTTTCGAAAGTTCTTCATCTTTCTCTTTGATTTGTTGCTCAACACTGGATTTGAGCTGGAGTTAAGAAACATTTTTTTTTATCAAAAAAGAATCATAATTTCAACACCTTCGTGTTACATCATTGTTAGTTTTTTCACCAAAATAAAATTTCCTAAATATGATTGATTTTTTGTCATCCTTTTTTTTTATCACTGACACACTTTTAAATTTATGTACCACTGATATCTTAAAACCCAAAGTACGTACTTACGTCTTTTGAGACAAGGGTGCATGGTAGAAGGTGGTCGTACAAAGGTTTTTTTGTAGTGAAAGTTATGACGAAAAATAAAAAAAAAAAACTTAAAAGAAACGACACACCTGCGAGTTTCCTCTTAAAAACCAGAACACTAGCTGCTTAATATAATCATATAAATAATTCCTTACAACTAGATAACCGACTCTTTAGGAAATTTCAAACATTTTAAATTCCATCACGGGGTGAGAACATAACCAGATAAACAAAACAATCTAAAGACCTCTTTCAAAATTGGTTCTCAAGGTTAGGACTGGGAGCATGTGCATGTAAGTGATTTCATAACTTTGTTAGTAAAGAAAGTCTACTCGCACAATGTTTTGTGTCAAAATCATTCACCTCACCAATTTTATTTCCTTATCAAGTATCTAAGTGCGTTGAGTGACTGGCACAAAGGGTGAAGCTGAGTACTGTAGACTTTTTTTACGGCTAAAGGCCTTATAATCTTGTTTACAATTACATGCACTTGTTCCCAGTCCCAACCAGGCTGGCAGCCAATGCTAATGGCGTTTGCAGTAAAGTCTATTCCAACAATTATCGTTATCATAATTTTCAACATGCAATGACCAATTAAGAACTGGCCTCAAGAGTGTAAAGTCTACTACGAAAACATAACACCATCGTCTTCCGAGAAGGGCAAGGCTAAAAAAGTTTAATCAAATAATCTTACTATCATCATTATATTTACCACTATTGTTACTTTCATAATTTGACCCGATGAGTGAGAAAACTTATTTCTTAGAGAACTGGAAACTGGTCCAAGATATTTTATGGCACATGACAGAACACCAAAAAACCCGATAACCTAAGGCACCTAACAGATCTTTTTCGTGTTCAAGTTGCCGCTGACAAAAGTAGACTGTGGGCGCATGTGCACAGCCTTAGCCTCGAACTGAAGTAAAATATTCACTAATTCCAGCAAAATGAGGAGTTACCTTTAAAACTCAGTGTATTGCTTCATTTCAAATACTCAGTTCCTCCACGTTGGAATGTGTGAATATTTTATTTCAGTTCGAGACTAAGGCTGTGCTCGTGAGCCGACAATCTATTTTTACCAGCGGTTTCTTTTACACGGAAAAGGTTTACTGGAATTATTTCACTGAAAGCACTTGGTTCTACCTGTTGCACTTGTTCATTGAGAGCAGACGATATAATTGCCTTGAGTTCTTTCACTGCTGGTGTTTCTAAAAAATCAATTACACAATCAATGGCTTGTATTGTAATTATCTGGTTAAGAACGAGGGCAGCCTTAACCAATCAATGGCTTGTATTGTAATTATCTGGTTAAGAACGAGGGCAGCCTTAACCAATCAATGGCTTGTATTGTAATTATCTGGTTAAGAACGAGGGCAGCCTTAACCAGGCTCGAGGCTTGTCGCCTAAAACTCAATCAGGCCTGTTTGCAAGTCATAACTTAATATTTTATGCTGAAGCTAACAAAAACCATTGCATTTGGCAAATACACGTCTACTTCCGTACATAAACAAGAATACTTCCACTATTAAAATAAAAATAGGCAGTCATGGACTGCATGTAGCTACTGCTTTTAATACTTAGAATAATGCAGCACCGTATCTGTATGGGGCTTTCAGTATTCTATAATTTAAATATAAGAACATTATCGGGTTTATAATTTATACCTCTCAAAAGGTCTCAAAAAACTTATTATTCGCTGTTTGATGGGAATTTTCGGCTCTCTCGAAACAGTTAACACGCATTAATTTTTATTATAAGAACAATTTCAAAAGAACAGAGGCTTAAATTTTCCAAACAGTTTATAATAAGAACAAACTGAAGAAAATAATTTAAATAAAAAATTTTAAAATTGTTTATTCACATTGTAACTCGACTCGCCTGCTGTCAACACCGCGCTACGAAAGCCTAAATACCAAGCGAGCTTATTCAAAAGCCTAAAGAGATTTGAATATTTAAAAATTTTCGCAAATTTTCTCTCCGTTTTCAATTGAAATTAATTTTAGACATACTCACGCTTTGTCTTTATTAGACAAAAGCTATAAAAAGTGAGCGTGTGATAACAGAAAGTCGTTTGCAGATTGAACGACAAGTCTGTTGCGAGCTGTGTGAAACAACCGAATCGTATTCAGTGCAGTTTGCGGCAAATCCCCTACTGACATGGCTCTGTTCTGTCTATAACGGACTTAAGAATTAAAACTGCAAGAATTGGGAACTCAAACTTTAAAAAGTGCAAACATTTATGCGGTAAACAAGTTCAAATTACGAATGTCAAGAGGTCAAACGCTTGCAAACCTGGGACAGATTGATTGCTAACAACTGACAGCTGTACTCGATTCTCGATTCTGCTTGAATGATTGCCGAACCAAAATGGGATAAACTGAACTAGTTCTACTCGGAGAGACGGCAGAGATACCTGACGCGGAGGACGATCGAACATGAAAAGTCGGCGATCATATTCGGCTTAACGAAATTATACGACGTCCGAACGATATCTGGTGATTGGCCGAAAAATGTTTTTCCGAATCACGTGGGTTTATGCCCTTACTTACGTTCGGAACCTGCACGATGACTACATGGCTACAGCCTTCCCAGAAGGCAGTAGCCACATAAACGGGATTCTCACAGTTTACAGTCACATTTCCAGGACTTTTCCAGATCCTTTTGATGCTAATTCAAAGACCTTCTTCCAGAACTAATCCTTAACACAGACTTTCGGGACCTTTTTCTATAGGACCTTTGCAAGATGGTGCCGATCTCAAATGACTTTTTCCAATAAATCTAAATACTGACTTTCCAGAACTTTGTAACGCAAGTTCACGGACCCTTTTCAGCAAGTTGAAGCAAGCCTAACCCTAACTGCTGACACTCCGGGACCTTTTCATTCAAGTAAAGGATCCTCCGCTAGAACTAAACCGTAATCCTGGTTTTAAGGACCTTTTCAACCAAGTTCAAAGAACCTTTGCCAGACCTAAACTTATGTGTTGATCTCCAAGGACGTTTTCCAGCAAATTGAAATACCTTTCGATAAGCCGTAACCGAAATACTGACTTGCTAGGACTTTTCACGCAAGTTAAAGGAACCTTTGCAAGACTTAAGCCAGAAAACTGACCACCAAGGACCTTTTCAGCAAGTTGAAGGGCCTTTTGCTTGGCCTTAACCTGATAGCTGACTTTCCAGAACGTTTTTAAGTGAGTTAAAGGACTTTCTGTCAGACGTCAACAGCTGAACGCTGTTTTCCCGGAACACTCCCATGCAAGTACAAAATACTTTTGCCAAATCTAAACCCAGGGTTCGTACATCTTAAGAATTTCAAAAATCCAGGATTTTCCAGGGCTGTTTTTTCGTTTTTCCAGGGCTTTTCTAGGGTTCTTTTAAATCCGGAATGAAATAAAAAACGTCCCGAACCACCTGTTTTAACAACGTTTTAGTACTTAAGAGTCAATGACTGTTAAAATCGAGAGTGCCGCGACAGTTGTAAAAGTTCGAAGTTTTAAAAGCCTTTCTAAAATAACCCCTATAGTGAGACATTTGCAGTAGTATAATTAAAAGTTTCAAGAGCGCTTTAGTTTTTTCAAAATTTAGGAAAAATAAAAGTGCCGAAAACACCTCCTGTCGCAGCACTCTCGATTTTAACAGTAATTGACTCTTAATGTCGTAAAAATTCGTATTTATTGAACTTAATGTAGCACCGACAAGCAAAAATTAAGTCTAAATCTTAATTTTTACTTGACACGAAAAAAAATGCATCATTTACCGAATTTATTTTTTCAGTAAATTCTATGAAATTTTCCAGGGCTTAAGAAAAAATTTCCAGGGCTTTTCCAGTTATTTACAGGGCTTCAACAATTTTCCTGGGTTTTCCAGGATTTGAAGGGCCCGCACGAACACTGTAAACCTTAATGCTGATCATCAAGGACCTTTTAATTTCAAGGAAGTTGACGGACCTTCTACCAAGCCTGCCAGAGTGCTCACCTTCCAGGACATTTCCATGGAAGTTCATGAATCTTTCGCCAGACCTAAGCCTAAATACTGTCCGTCCAGCCTTCCAACCTTTTCAATCCAATTCAAAAACCTTCAGCCAGGCCTTAACCTGATTACGGACTTTCAAAGACCTTATCAAGCCAGCTTAAAATCTTCTGCCAGACCTAACTTCAATACAGACCAGCTATAAATGCTATAAAATATTGTATAAGAAAACAATTGTTATATTTAAACTTTTGTTTCTACACTTCCCAGATCGGTCGTTCTCAATCACTTTAATTAAAAAAATTGTTTGTTTTTAATGTTCATGAAAGCTAAATTAAAGTAAACAAAATTCATACATCTGCCATCTCAGGATTATCAAAGTTCCCCACTGTGTCTCAACAAGTTTGTACAGATACGCATTAAGGGAACCATGCATCAAGATGATTCTTGTAGATGCTCTTACCTTCTACTTAAACTTTTGTTTCTACACTTCCCAGATCGGTCGTTCTCAATCACTTTAATTAAAAAATAGTTTGTTTTTAATGTTCATGAAAGCTAAATTAAAGTAAACAGAATTCATACATCTGCCATCTCAGGATTATCAAAGTTCCCTACTGTATCTCAACAAGTTTGTACAGATAAGGATTAAGGGAACCGTGCATCAAGATGATTCTTGTAGATGCTCTTACCTTCTACTTCATCCTCAGCTCCTCTTTCTTCCTGGGTTTGCTGTTCTTCTCCTTCAGCCTTTTCAAGCGTTTGAAAGAGCACAAGCAAAAGTGAAGGTAAATATTCGCCAAAAAATGGAGCAGTGCATTGGCACGTGAAAGTTTGAGTCAAGAACCTGTATACCTAGATACTAAAAGAAGGATATTTTGTTTTATACAAAACAAAACTTTACTAGCTTTTTGTTTTCTTTCATGTGATAAAAAAGCTTTGAGAAATTGGAGGGTTATGAACGAAATAAGACCACCTCTCCTGAATCGCAAATAGTTTATCCTAGTGGTGGAAGACTGTCCTGAAATTTTCGCAGTTACTCTCAAAGCTTCGGTTTTTGGACAACTGTTCGTTGTTTGGACAATCTGAAGACTCATTCATTTTCTTCCGATACGGCAGCTATAGGAAGAATGGGTTTATTTACCAACAGTGTGAATATTCCACTGCAGTTGTATTGTATGTATATTCCTCGGAAGTACACTATAGACATGGAAGGGACGTTGGCTCATTGAGTCTGAGTGTTGTAAAAAAGTACCGTGAAAGCTCTAACATGCCCCATGAAGCTTAATCGATTTAGTGCTTCGTGAGTAAGAAGGGGCCAACAGCTTAACCGATTTAGTGCTTTAGTGAGTAAGAAGGGGCCAACAGCGGAGAAAGGAATAAATTAAGAAGAGGAGAGAACTAAAACTTGGGTGTTGTTTCCTTCTGCAATTGTTTTATAGGCTAGCAATATACTGTTGGATATGAGATGTATAACTTGTAAAACTGAACTAACAAAGAATTGGAAGGTAATTTAAGGTTGAGAAACAAAATGCGCCACTAGTCTGCTTAATGTGCTTATCATCCTCAATTTTCCAGGAATGGGGACTTAAAAGAGAGAGGAGCATAACGAAGTTAATGCACCACCGATTTCACGAAGCAGTACCTTGTCTCCGTTCGCAGCAACGGAACCTTCTTCCTCTTCGGCTGAAAATATTTTGGAAGGCCTTTGTTTAAAACTATTCAGTTTTTAACCAAAAACAGTAAAGATAAGAACACGATTCCCTTATGCATAATAAATTGAAAGCTGAAACACCACAAGATCTTTATTTAAAATACGTTTCTCTCAGAAAAGATTTGCCAATGTTCCGGATTTTTTTGCCATTTCTGAAGACGAAATGCATGAAGTGAATACATGCCCGAAATATTGGCATATATGGCGTTTTGTATTTGATTCTCTTGTTGTTTAACTAGACACGATTAAACTACATTTACAGCTAAGCTTATTTAGTTGTTCTCAATTATTTCCCCATTATCATTAATAGTTAAGGATAACGTAACACTCTCCCTAAAAACAAATGGGATAACGAGTTACAAATCCGTACATACAACATCTTTAGTATCAAACTTTTATTTTGGCAAAAATGAACCATAATAATTACAAATATCAAATAAATTTATTGTATAGAGAACTATTTAACTTTTAGAGCTGTTGAAAAAAGGTCTCTTCGTTCTCTCGGCTACTATATAGCGAAATTCTGAAGAGGACATTCGTGAGAACAAATAGGGGAACAGACCAATCAACTTTCAACTGAGGGCTGCTCTGGGTAAAAACTAATATGAACCATAAGTAGAAGACTATCTAAGACCCTCAAAACCAAAGTCTTTGTATTTCTTGTTAACAGGTACAGAAAAGCTCTGATTGGATGCATTTGTATAGTGCCTTGTATTGCCTTGGCTTGGAATGCATGGGGAAACAGACCAAAGAAAATAAGCTCCCCCGACGGAGGGGGAACAAGCCAAAACATCATCCAGTAGGCAATTAAAGCCATTGCACATAAACAAAGCTATTAGTAAATTTTAGGTGCAAAGGAGTACATATTTTGCTCTTCGATTACGCAAAACAAGAAATACTCTTATTATTTTACGCCAAAAGTTGAAAATAAAAACAAATCTAGATGAAAAACCACTTATGCACTAAAAAAGAAGCTGACAAAAGCTTTTCAAACAATCTCACAATAAATTAAACTTACCCTCTGATGGAACCGGACTCTCTGGCAATCCAATATACTCAAATGTTAAATCAAGTCGCACTTTTGGTGTGAAAGCGTACTTGTACAATTTAAAATGACGAAAATAGCTGTAAAGATGCAATTGATGAAAACTTGTTAATGTGGTGCTAAATTTGAAAAGAAATAAAGTAACCAACCGAAAATTTATACAGTTTATCAAGTATTTGATGATTTTTATAAATTAAGAGGACTAAATTTTGTTTAGAACATATACAGATATATTTTTGGCGCGCTTTTTGTATAACGTGTATAATGCGTTTATTTAAAGAGCATATGACACGATCTATCCATCTAATATGGTGCCACGAAGTAAAAAGGTAAGTCCATTTTAAAACATCGGCCGTAACTGTCATTTAGAGTTTTCGATAGAAATTCTATTAGTTACAGATGTTTTAAAGTCTGTTTTGGATGGACTGAGGCGAGACGCACCTAACCTGTTACGTCATATTGTTGGTCTTTTGGAGGGGCCACTTTTAGTAGGAAAAATTCAAATTTCTACACGCCGTATCTTGGCGTACTTTCATCGTATGTTTCTCAAACTTGGCAAACCAATGTTTTTTATAGTATACTTTTTGAAAATTGAAAAACTGATCTTGTGTCATACGCTCTTTAATAGATGGACTACGAGGTGGAGCTTTCTACGAATCAATGGACGATAGGTGCCAAGTTGAGTATTAGATTCGTAGAAAACGACAACGAGTAGTTTAGTTGTTCTGGTAGAAACCAACAAGTATATTGGTTTCTTTTAGGCTTTTACGTGTCATGTTAAAACTATAAAATATGCTTTGCGGTTTTCACGTATAAAAGTTAAAATGTTAAAATAACGTTTCGGCTGCACTTGTGACAGCCTTAATATCACATGGTTTGTACTTTAACATTTTAATTTTCACGTGAAAACCGCAAAGCATATTTTATAGTTTCAACTAGTAGACTGCCTTCGAATTCAAACTGATAAAAACGAGTGTCAAGGGGAATCCGCCATTGTTTTTTGTTTAAAAACACCGGAAGTTTTTCTTCTTGCTGTCTATCGCTCAACAGACGTGACTAAAACTCCGTAGACGTAAGGAGAATTTAGATGTTCCTAACTGATATTTAGAAATGAAAGGGTTAAAACCACGAAAGACTTGAATCTAGAAATTGATGTAAGTTGCGTAGGTCTTTCAACAGTTTAGTACAAAAATGCAAGACAAACAAAGAAAAATGAATATTCCATCTTCACACGTTGGCAAAGAAAAAATGTTTAAAAGTGTAGAACAAAATAATTAGATGTACTGTACTCATAATGAAGTCTGTCCTGTTACGTTTGTATTTTACATTACGTACAAATAAAGAGCATAACACTTACGTATTTATGACGTAGTTTGTGATCTTTTTCACTTGATCGACTGAGAAAAATGCAACACTAAATGGAGGTCTCTGAAAAAAATTATACAAAAGTCATGGTCAACAAACCGTATTTCCTGTGAATCGGGAATTTGGAGAAATGTCCATGTAGATATCAGATCCAGGCTTATCCATATGGAAAAGGTATTACATGGTAATGTATGAAATCTCCAAGAGTTAAGGAATTCCAGATTAAGAAATGCATTTCCAGCTCTTCTGGATAATGTGAACAAATGGGACAATTTTTTGAAGATTTGAGAGAATATATACCATTTTGGGCTTCCAGGGCTTTATTGGAGAATTGCGAAAACTGAAAGACATAATGTAAACTGGCATTTTAGAGGTTTCCAGGACTACTTGGAAAACTGATGCAGATGTGTCGATATTTAATGGAACGACGATTCATTAGGTTTTGAAGCACTATATGAGCTTTCCTGGGCAGTTTTGAAGCTGATAAAAACCTCTCTAGATCCAAAGGAAAGTCAGAATTGACTCTCTTAGACTTTCTTGGTTAGTATAAAGAATTAACTATTAATGCAGATCCTTCAAGACTTCATGGAAATAATAGGAATGGAAGCCTATCCCTTCTGATGGAGGTTAACTGACACTATAATCCTTCCAGCTTCATGAAAAAGACAGGACTGCCTCCTCAGGGCCTTCCTGGACAGTTTGGAAAAACTATAATATAAAATAGATCTGTCTCAGCAGAACCTTGAAGGTTTCAAAGAAACAGGATTAGCTCTCAGGGCCTTCCTGGACAGTTTGGAAAGCTTGTATAAAAATATCTGTTACTGATACAGCAGAACGACATTTTTGGAAATGTCTGGGAGTTCTTGATCAGATCCAGGCTTTTCCATGGTAAAGTATAAAATTTATTTTAATTTAGATTTTATGGAAATTCCGGATTAAGAATTATTTTCCAGCTCTTCTTGATAATGAGAAAAACTGGGGCACTTTTTGGGAGATTTGAGAGAAACACCATTTTGGGCTTCCTGGGCTTTGCTAGAAGCTTGGGAAAACTGAAAGACTTCAGGTAATACTGGCTTTTTAGGGGTTTCCTGGACTGCTTCGAAAACTGATACAGATTTGTAATATTTTAAGGAATGATTTGTCAGATTGAAGAGAACTAAATGTAAGCTTTTCTGGGCAGTTTGGGAAACTGATGAAAGTCTCTGTAGATTCCCAAGAAAAACCATAATCAAGCCTCTTTCACGGATTTCATGGAAATACTAGGGTTGGATAACCTGTCCTTTCTTGGAGTTGAACTGATACCAAACCTTCCAGCTTCATGGAAATGGAAGAATTAGCTCTCCAGGGCCTTCCTGGACAGTTTGGAAAGTTTATACAAAAATATCTGTTGCGGCAGAACCTTTAAAGTTCAAAGAAATGCCAGAATTGGTTGTCCAGGCTCTGTTACAACAAGATTTAAAAAACATCAAGATTGGCACTCCAGGCTTAACTAGACAGTCTGAAAAGCTGCAAGGAAAGAGTACCATTTTGAAAACTCCAGTAATCATGTTTTTTTTATGAAAAGATGTCTGCAAGTTGACTTCCAAGTGACGTTTGCATTCTATCTAAGAGTATAAAACTTTAAATATTTTCTTTTAATCAGGTTTAACAATTAATCTTAAATCTTACCTTACCATTTAGTTTGAGAGCAAAAAAAGGTATCAACATTTAGTTATTTGTCATACATTTACAAAATATATGCATATGTCACTTACTTTAACACTGTGACAGAGGAGAAGTTCTTTAAAAAACTGGAAAACTGGTTCAACATTGCCATATGGAGTATCTAGAAATGATATAAGTGAAAATTAATGGTAAAGATTTTTGCTTATAGTCCTCTTAAATAAAGCTTTTATTAAACTTAAAATGGTTTAATTTTTAACAAAATAATAATATGGTAGTCAAAACCATTAAATGCATATTAAAGTCCAGTTATAAATCTCCTTAACAATACATGACACTAGTTCAATTCATTAAGTCTATATTTAAACAGGTGCCACAAACACATCTGTAGACAGTTTAGAACCAGAAATATGCAAAGAGATTTTATACGTTCAAAAATAGTAAGTGAAATTTGCTTTACTGTTCTGATTTGATCACAGTACATACGAAAGTTTATCATATACTTACCAACTGCCATCTCGTGAACAGTCTTAACAATGGAGAAAAATGCGGATAGTTGTTCCTTTGTGAAATCGTTATCTTTGGCAAACATGATTCAATTAAGGCAAAGACATCGATCATCATGATCATCAACTATGAATATTTCATAAGAATCAATCTAACTACTAATTGTTATAAATGATCATTAACTAGCACTGATAAATATCAATCATCAGTTCTCAACAACTTCCAGTTATAGGCAAGTATCTTCAATTATCAATCATTATCAGTCATTATTAATAGCCACCAATAGCCATCAATCATCAATATTAAGAAAATGAAGATCAATCAGCATGATGAGACAACATCAATCATCAATGCATGGTTGTTATCAATTATCACAGAACATTGTTAATTATCATTAGGGAGTGTTGGGGGGGGGGGGGAGAGGGCGG